>VRLP01003734.1:0-59355 GCA_009660295.1 Lophius piscatorius | reverse complement strand
TATATAAACATATATATATATATATATATATATATGTTTATATATATATATATATATATATATAAACATATATATATATATATATATATATATATGTTTATATATATATATACATATATATATATATATATATATATACATATACCTCTTGGTCGGTTGATCAGCTACTTGGTCGGTTATGTGGTTGGTTATTTGGTTGATTTGTTAGTTGGGTTTATTTGTTTGCTTGTTGTTTTATTGGTTGTTTTGTTGATTGGTTGGTCGTCCATTGGTTGGTGGGTTAGTTGGTTGCTTACTTGGTTGATTGGTTAGTTTCTTTGGTTGTTTTGTTGCTCATTTGGCCGGTTAGTTTGTTGGTCTTGGTTGGTTGGTTTGTTGATTGTTTAGTTATTTTGTTATTCGGATGTTTGGTTTATTTGTCGGTCAGTTGGTTAGTTGGTTGATTTGTTGGTTTCTTTAGTTGTTTTGTTTCTCACTTGGCCGGTTTGTTTGTCTGACTGTTGGTTGTTTTTTTTGGTTGTTCGATTGAATGCCATTTTAGTTTATTATTAACCCTAATCCTTTGCTTGGTGTAAACACAATGGAAGCATATTGATGGTCTGAGTTGTTCGACCTCTGAAATGAGCGAGGAGGTAGTAACAGAGGCATCAAAAAACACAAAGCGATGTGTGAGACTAACAACCACAAGGTGTAAAAGCAACAAGTAATGGTCAGTTGCTATTTGTCTTCTCTTCTTCTTTATGGGATGATGAATCGTCCTTCTTCGCAACAAATTTACGTTTCAGGTACCGAAAAAGAAACTTTGAACATCAGAGAACAAAATTCCCAACCTAAAATGTTATACAATTTGGACGACCGGGAACTACTTAAACTCCAATCAAAGATCAGCCTAAATGACTGTTTATGCTGTGAAGCTCTTGATGGTTCTCCCGTAGAAGGTCTGATGATGGACCCATATTATTAAATCACTGTTGAGCAACACAATGAGTCACATAATGAGTCACATAATGAGTCACGTAATGAGTCACATAATGAGTCACATAATGATAACTAGCTCAGACGGAAAGTAAAAAGTTCTTTATCTACCAGTTGTCATTTCACCCGTGAAGGACTGTGTGTTGGCAGATATCATGTGATAAACACCTGCTTGTTTTGCTACTGCATTAAACCTAGTTTGAAAGGTGCCGTTTCAAATTACTCAGACTTTTTACAATTTAAACAAAAACACAGATAAACCTACAGTTTTGAATAAAACTAAGATACAGCTAGTTGACCTGAGATTAAAGTTAGACTTGGAAATCACATGATGTCGCTGTAGTCCTGTCCTTCTCCCACGAATAACCTTAATGGTTGATGTTTTGATGTTGTTTTTTTTATTATGGGACAATTTACAAGTAACAGGAGGAACCACACATGTTCAGTTTATGACTCTGTCCTTCACTTTGTCTAATGTCGTCCTGGTGTTGTCTTAATAGAACTCAGCAGCAGATAGCGTCACCTCCAGCATAAAAGGAAAAGGAAAAATGTGGTACCTAGTGTGGGAAAATATTTGCGAGGCTGATAGATGTATGCATCCAGCGCAATGCTTATTTAGTTAAATGTACAACAGGAGCAGCATTATGTTTACAGGAAGCAATAAAACCTGCTATTCCCGTAGATGGGCGTGGTCTTGCCGGATGCTGCTCTGTGACCTTCTTAACCTGTGCACTGAATGCATCTTGTTCTGTACTTCTATATTTTGCTTCACACCTATGTCCATGGAAAACGATAGTCTCCCTTCCAAGGCTGGCAGTTGTGGGAGACGTTTGTGTCAGAGGTCAGGTGACCTGCCGTTGTATGTAAAGGGCGACAACGCCCGGATGGTTGGCTCAAACACGGAGCTCTCAGACACATAGGAACATGTCTTGTGCCGAGCTGAGTTGGATTTTCCTTTAAGACTATGGACATCAACTTTAGTTGAAGCTTGGAAAGGGTTAAAACAACAAATGTACACGGTTAATTATGGGTCAACGGCGGGTGTTAGGCTGCTTTGGCTCAGGAGATGGAACGGTGGTCCGGTCAGTGGTTCGATCAAAGCGTCCTTGAGCAAGAGGCCCGTTGGCTGCTCCTGATGGCTGCTCCATTGGTTTGTGAATGAAGGTGTGACTGGCCATTGCTCATGGGGGTTTGCGTCGTCGCCTCTGCCACATTTGAATTAATGTGTGATAATCTAAAGGAGGTTGTCGAACTGTTAGAAAGATTACGGCAAAAATGAATGGATGAATTTGCATGTAATTTGAGCCAGAGGTAAGTTTGATAACATTTCGTAGACTTTATGTCAAGTCCTCCCAACATGATCTCTTAATATCGTTTTCTTAATCACAGCTTAGTGGAGATTTTTTTTTCGTAACTAAATAAATTGCTGAATGGATGAAATTTTACTGCATTAATGTTGTGCGTTGGCAGAGGTATACACTCTCTGAGTCTAGTTTAAGTTTAGTTTGTAGTTTATGGTTTGCTAATTTATGCAAAAAAAGTGTCAAGATAACAAGAGGCGTGTCGCCAGGTGAAATAACTATTTAAAAAAAAATTTGGTACATTGTGTCATAATGTGAACTTGGATGTAATTATACAAAAATGTCTATATTTTTTTTTGAAAATAAAGAATAACAAATCTATCTAATCTATCTCTATCCTTCATTAGGTCAGGATTTTTTTAAGGACAAGTCCTATTATTTTTTTGTTAATCTTCATTTACATAAGAACGGCTGAATATCTCTTCATGATAAAGTGCATTTCTAAGCAATAGAGTCATAGTTGCTCATTGTGAGAGAATAAAGATGGTTGGAATCCCCTTTCCAATCCCCAAATTATGAGGGAATTTCATGCCACATTCGGGAACACACTCATACACGTACACAAACACACACACGCGGGGCACTTCAAGCACATACGTCATACCGGCCAGGTTATATTAGCAATGAAATTCAAGGTAGATAATTAGGTCTCAGCACACACATCAGTCACCCATATGATTATGACCAGCGAGCGCAGAGGTGAATAACATTTATTATCTGATCATAATGGCGCCTGTCAGTGAGTGGATATATTCAGCAGCAAGTGAACATATCAGACTAAGAATGATGAGCTGGAATCAGAAAATCTGAAGAAGTAAAAGGATCATGGGCGTCCAAAGCTCATTGATGTATGTGGAAAAGGATTCTACCCCGTGTTCTTTGATTGCACAGAAAGGCCTCTGTAGCAAATACTGCTGAAAACATTTATGCTGGTCCCGATTAAAAGGTGTCAGAACATATAGTGACATCACAGTGACATCAGAGAAATGTTTCCGTGCCTTCACAAAAACAGTAATATCTCTGACAATAATCGTGATATCAAAATCTGATATTGGACATCCCTAAAATTTAAAATGACCCAATTTAAATAAAAGGTTAATTAAAATAAAGTAACAATCGCTAAATACAATATCAAAATACAAATATATATATATATATATATATTCTTCTAAAATATAAACAATCAATCATAAATATTTGAATAACCTCTAGTGACCTGACCAGTTGGTCCCGGCCCGCACTAAGGTATAGTATATGGTTAAAGATGCACTTTGTAAGATTTAGTGGCATCTGGCAGTGAAGTCCTAGATTACAACCTTTCCTGCTCCTCACCAGAGGTCAGGGTTCACCCAGAGCTGGTTGCGGCACACCTCAGCTGATTAAACACTAATAAAAGTATAGCAGTGTTTCCCGCAGGTTGGGAATTTACTGGCGAGGGCGGGCGCCGCAGCACAGCGTGTGACAGATGCCCTACATAATAAACTAGTGTATCACTTACTCCATTTATTGTAAATGAAAAACCAACTTCTATCTTAGGTCAACATAAAAAAACTATTTACAAATGAAAATGATTTACCATGCGACGGGTGGCCCTGAGGGAGCAGTGTTCCCAACGGGAAGTTTCCAACGCTGTACTTTATAACATGGGATAAATAAAGATCATTATTATTACTATTACTATTACTATTATTATTATTATTATTATTATTATTATTATTATTATTATTATTATATTCAATTTATCTAAAGAGATACCCTGGATTTTACACACTGCACCCTTAAGATGGTATGAAAGGAGGTGGGATTAATTTGTGGTTTGGTTTTTCGCCACCATAGAAATTGGAATTGGTAATGCCCTCTGTTCACAGCTGATCCAATCTAATGGTGGGTTTAATCACAACATCAGTCATTTTCAGACGCAGTCACATAAGATGAAGTCAGACTGTATGAATGAAAATGGACTAATATATACATGAGCATACGCTTGACAATATTAAAAATCACTCAGTCAAGCCCAGGTTATATTAAAATCGATCCATCCTCTCAAGAGGGAAGGATTTATTTTAGTTGCATCTTCAGTAAAAGGAGAAGTTTAGCCACTCATCTTGTGATGAAGTACCTGATGTTTTGTCTCCTCACAGAGGTTTACTTTAAACAATTCTTGTGTTTGGACCCACAGGTTTGATTGGCAATAGAATCATATCTGCATATCCAGGTCAGAGACATTCATCAGTTATGAATTCATCTTATTATCATGCTGATGGAGGTCTGTTAGCAGCTGAAAGAATCCAGAGGACAAAAGCTCTGTGGTTGCCGGAGAGACAGTCCAATGTTCAGCTTACGGTGAAATAATTAGGGCCGTTCAGTCAAAAACATTCATGTCCATTATTTCATTATAGTTTAGATGGAACTACAGGTGTTCATGCTCAGTGATGGTACTGCTGATAGGAGAACTGTTAATAGCAGAACTTTTGATAGCAGAACTGTGGATACAAAAGGTTTTGTTCTGGATAAAATTTTTATTTCCTGCCCAATATAACCCACCCACTGATGATCAATGTGAATTTATCCTCACCCATGGGTGGTTATAATGAAATGGCTGACTGGTATGATGAGTATTTACGGTTTATGGTCGCAAGAATGAATATGAGGTGATTCAAGTGCCGCAAAGAATGAACTTTTGTGTTATTAAGGACCCTTCTGGTCTGTGACGGGGTTTTGTCGATCCACATCAGCACAGATTGAATATTTTCCAGCTGTTTTTTTTTTTCATTTTTGTGTTAAAAAGGCTGTAATGTGAGTGTGAATGTTAAAAAGGCTGTAATTACGGTTGTCCACATATTTTCCAACTGATTCTGCAGTAACCTTTCCTGTCATGCTTTTGAAATGACACATTAGAAAAAGGGAGACGTAAAAAGTTTGAAAGCAATGATCATTGATCAGTGAGAGGTTTGTGCATCCACAGATGCTTTAAATGGGAATTTCACCACCTCACTTTTTCTCTTTCCACACCCACAAATCACAACATGACAGGAAATTATGTGAAATACACCGGCAAAGGACACCTCTCTTCCAAAACAGGTTTACCTTAAGCTCTCTTTGCCATGTTGGATCTACGAGACCGGAAACCAAACACCAATTTTAATATTTTAAAAAATCCGAGCCATCCGATATAGACATTTCCAGTCGGACATTATGTGACATGAGGTGAATCTGCATTTTTTTCTTCTTCCTTTTTTAAGTTCATCAGTGTGATAGAGTGACTTTAAAGATAAATAAGAGAGAGATAATAGACAACACTCTAAATAAACGGTGAGATAAGGACGGTAACAAAATACTTACATGAAAGTCTCTTGGAGAATGTGATGAAATTATTAAATAAGTAATTGTATTTAACACAGGGTGTGTGGGAGAGAGAGAGAAAGAGAGAGACAGAGAGACCGAAGCATGACCTGCTTGTCAGAGAAAGGAGAAGTATCCTACGATAGTGTACATAATTCTATAATGTGTATAATGTCCTGCTCAAATGTTTTTGTACGGTACATTTTGAGTCCCTATTTCTTATTAAAAAATGCGCGCGACATGACTGAACCTGTTTATTATTAACCATGTGCCAGCAAGTATTGTATATTCCAAAGAGTAAGGGGCCAATGATGGAGCCCTGCAGGACACCGCAGGTTAAAGGCTTCACTTAGAAGGAGGCCTTAACTTTCTCTAATACTCTAGAGAAAGTCTTATTTGATGAGTAGGCTTTTTTTCTTTTTTGCATTTTACAGCATGTGAACCTACTGAATTTTGTAACTTAATACTACAACAGCCAGTTATGTTAATTTCCTTATTTTTACGCAAATTGAGTTGGCCATAGCAGATCGACCTGAAAAAAAGAAGCACCTTGAAATACACTAAAATGATCAAAGATCCCGCCTCCAGAGGTGGATAGTGACCTCTGTCCTCCTCTGCTTTCCACTTCACACAGACTGCCTCTCACCTTACCTGCCCTGTAGGTGTCACAGTTGATGCATATTCTGAATTTCCAAAAATGGATTTTTTTCCGAAGATTTAAAATGATTTTATAAATGATACTGAGATTTGGTAATACTTTATTTCAGCCACTTTCTTTATTTATATTTTGATCCCCCTCTTGCCTTGCAAAAACAGGAAAAGACCATCCTCCTCTGATTCTGCCTCCTCTGTTTCCAAGAGAACTTCTCCAGTAACAACTGTATCCATGACCTTGGACAAACATTTCTAGTCTCAAATTCCAGCTAACGAATACTCAACTGCGCCTGGAGCTATAGCTGTGACAAAATGAGCAGAAAATAGTCATTTTAGCAGCAAATAATCTTTCACACACAAACACACAGATGGAGTATATTTATATATATGTGTGTGTATGTGTGTGTGTGTGTGTGTGTGTGTGTGTGTGTGTGTGTGTGTGAGTGTGTGTTTTCAGTGTAAAATCCTGTTTAAATGCAAATAATCTCTTCTGCACTTTTCAGTCACTGAACTGATTTCTGTCTGCCTCGGTTTGGAAATGGACTCCAGTTTAGATCCAATCCAAACCATCATATTGTGAATTTCACACCTTCCTGCCTCACTACAACATAATAGACAAGGTGGTTCCTGTAGCAACAAGCCTGTCAGTCAAGGTCATCCATGACAGAGACGCGCAGGAAGCCTTGAAGAACAGAGCGAAGACTGAGACTAAATGAGAATGGGAACAAAGCGGAAGTGTCCTCTGCAGGATGATGTGTATTTAGGAGCATGACAGAGCGTGATATGACTTTGGAGGCAGCTTCTGCTCTTTGTCAACTGATGATGAATGGGGGAAACACATTAAAGGGGTGTACTCCATGAAAATGTACTCCACCAAAAATGCTGATCTTTTGATACAGAGACGATTGTTCTACTTACTGAGCCACAGCCAACCCAGGTTTCGCTTATTACAAGCAATAGAAAGTAATTTATCTAAGACTGATGTACTCAAAAATGAGCATTTTAGTCCCGTAATTAAGCTGTTGTGAAGAATCTACACCTTCATCCAAGATTAGGATAAACATTTCTGTCCCACAAGTGAGAAATTTGTCCTGGGCTCTTCATCCTTGTCACAGCCAAAAAAAAGAGAAGACACTATACAAATCAATGACAGCAAACAGCATATCAGGGATAATAACATGGTACCCCACAGTATCCATACAACCATATATCAGATACATGTTGAAATAATTAACAATAAATAACGTCACAAAATTATTAAAAGTTAAATAAATAGCATCAATTGCTCAAAATACTAAAATTGCCAATTTGAAATACAAGATCGTTTTTCTTTAGAGACAAAAAAATACATTTCCTAGAAAAAAGGCTTTTTTTTTTATTTCTTGAAATTCCATTTTGTAGTGTGACACATTGCTCCAGTGCTTTTTTTTTTTTTTTTAGCATTTCTTGCAGACCTGTGTGTTTTTCTGAGAGTTTTAATAAAACATTTGGAAATTATAGTATTCAGGGTTTAGTACTTACAATGAAACCACGAAGTCAAGAGAATCCACAGCAGGAGGTGCAAAGTAAGAGGAGAGTTCTAAAATGACCTTGGGTAGTTCGGTTTGTTGAGGTGCATTTCTGAGAAAATAGCTCCATTCATGATATGAAACTATACGTTACAGGAAAGGGAGGGCTTAGGATGCGTTCAGTAGGATGTAAAATGGATTTTCCATTACTGCATACATCAGGGTCGTTTTCACATTGTTTATATTTGATGATAGAATTTCTGTAAAAGGCAATCTTCAGTTTTTGCAAGACCATTGTCATTCAAACAATGCCTGGGTGTGCATGAATACCAAGGCTATTGGTAAAATGAGCTGAGGGGCATGAAAATCAGTCAAAGGAAGTGAGATGATGCAAAGCTGGCTTCTTGATGATTTTAGTACTGGCTATCTGCACAGAAATGCACTCGTATGTGTTGGACACTCAGGTGACGAGAGGAGCAGAGCTGTCCACCGATCACTACCTGGTGATGAGTTGGATCAAATGGCGAGGGAGGGCCGCAGGACAGATCTGGAAAATCCAATTGAGTTGTTGGTGTGAACTGGGAATGTCTAGTGGACTCTCCATTCTGTCAGGACTTCAAATCCCGCCTCCAACGTCAGGCGTGAGTTGAAGTCCAACATATTAACTTCCAACATATTCCGGGGGTTCGGGACATGGAATCCGAATGGGCCATATTCAAATCCTCAATTGTGGAGGCAGCTGCTAGCAGCTGGGGCCAGAAGGTTATTGGTAGCGGTGAAGGAAGCCATTAAGCTGAAGAAGGAGGCAAATCTAAGGTCATTGTTCCCTGCCAGGAATCAGGGGACTGTCACCTTTTGGTTTGGGGTGAGTTGCTGCCCATATAAAGGAGTTCAAGTATCTTGGTGTATAGTTCTCGAGTAATGGGAGGATGGACCGGGAGATGGACATGCGGTTTGGTTCGGCATCAGTAGTATTTCAGGTGTTTTATCGGTGAAGACGAAGCTGAGTCGTAAGGCAAAAGCTCTCAATTTACTGGTTAATCTACATTCCAACCCTCATTTATGGTCATGAGCTCTGGATTGTGACTGAAAGAATGAGGTCAAGGATACAAGCTGCTGAAAAGAGATTCCTGCATAGGGTGGCTGGGCTCAGCCTCAGAGATAGGCGAGGAGCTCAGACGTCCTGAGAGAGTTCGGAGTAGCTAGGACCTGCTGCCCCTTAGCCTCGTAAATAGCCTGTTGAGGTCGTTCTAACTAGAAAAGCCTCAGGACGCTTCCCTTTGGAGATTTTTCGGGCATGTCCAACTGTGAGGAGACCCCGGGTTAGACCTAGAACTCGCTGGAGAGACTATATTTCTCATGTTGCCTCGGGAACCTCTAGGATGAGCTGATAGTGTTGCTACGGAGAGGGATATCTGGAAATCCCTTCTGAGCCTGCTGGCACCGACACCCGACCCCGGATAATCGGAAAGAAATGGATGGATGGATAGATATCTGCACAGTTTTAAAATACAAAATAAAGGCAAGACCATCTAATACCTCTTAAATGAAAAATGAATACAATCACTGCTGCCAAAGAAATCAAACTACACTGCAGTGCACTGATACTGTAACTGAATTACGGCAACAGGAAGTTAAGAATACTGGAGAAATAAAACACAGAACCTTGATAATACCTAAGGCTCATAACCTCCCCTTCTAAAATTCTAAACATTTAGAAATAGTTCACACCTTGAAAACTAAAAAACTCTGTTGAGTTTGCATGTTCTCCCTGTCTTTATATAAGTGTGTGTGTGTGTGTGTGTTTCCCCCAAAATCCAAAAACATGGAATAAAGTAGATTCGGTGTCTTTAAATTCCCCGTAGGTGTGAATGAGAGCATCACTGGTGGTTAATCTCTTCATGTGGTGATCCTGTGATAAGCTGGGAATTGTTCCAGGGTGTACCTCGCCGCTTGCATAATGTTGGCTGGGATAGGCTCCAGCCACCCTCCCGTCACTCTTAACAATATAAGCCATTAAAGATAATGGATGGATGGGCATCGGCAATGAAGATGAAACATACTGGTCACTCCCTAAATTACAGTCTAGTATCTGGATGAAGGAGGCAGTGCATTACGTAATATTAATGTCATTTCTCTACAGTCTTTAATCAAGTCATGAGCAAAGAGGTGATGCAAGGTAGTTACTCCGCCCCTCTGCCATATTTGGGAAGGAAAATATATTTTTAAGGTTAGGTAGGCTGGTAAATTTCAGGAAATTCTACTGCTGAAGAGCATTATTTCATTCTGAAGCTATATTTTTTAATTAATACTCTCTTACATTTGAGCCGAAACTACAGCCAGGGGTCAGATTTCATCTGGTGGACCACAGTCCAAAAACATCCAGGACATGTTCACTTAGCTTGGTTTAGCTCTGATTCCCACTCATTCATGCCAAGGCTGCATCCTCAGCTGATAGCTGCTGCTTCTGCACACACGGTTTGCTTCCTTAAACTCCTCTGGGCTGTACCATCTCAGCTAAGCGGGGGTCCTCTAGGGTTTCAGGATGCCCTCGTGGACAGACATTTTTTTTCTCCCTTCTGCTGCATCACACTCATTCCCAATAGCCCTGCACCCCCACCCCTCCGCCCCTTATGAGTCACCAGCTCATAGTCTTTAATGAGCTGTCAGCCAGAAACAACGCAACCTCCTAATACCCTCCGCCGCCTCAGATTTCACTCCCCCCTCTGCTTATAGTACAATCTCATCACTTCCAGCTTGTGAAGGGAGCGGAAGAGAGAGAGAGAGAGGAGGAGAGAGAGAGGGAGGGAGATGTTTTGAGCTGGTTTTCAGGGAGGGAGATTGGCCTGAATGCGTTCTGTCTGCTCTTCAGAGACATCCAGGTGAGCTGTTTCCTCCTGGAAGGTAAGAAGGAGACTGAGATTGGTGCTTATTTAGTGCTGCATCCTTTGTCATGAACCCCCCTCCCCATTTTTCCTTTGGTTCGGATGCATCGCTTCTATTAATGTGTGTGTGTAAGTGTTGAGTAGACACACACTCACGTAATACTGCATGAGGCGATGTGCAGATGTGCAGGCATGTTTGCATATGTGCATTTACAGACCAGATGTGGATTGAAGATTTGTGCATGCATGATGGGTGTCCTGGGGGCTGTGTTTTGGGGAGGAGGGTTGAGGATGAGATCTCATGCTAGCATGACAGCTTGAAAGTGGACGGCCCACCTGAGTCTCAGTGTGTCAGTGGCGAGGATGTGAAGAGAGACTCTAGGGATGAGAGAAAGGAAGTAGTGGAGAACGGGCAAAGACTGTGTGTGTGAGTGTGTGAGTGTGTGTGTGTGTCAAAGAGAGTATTTATGGTGTCTCATACCTGAAAAAACGACACACAATCACATCAGCACCACCAATCCTCTGGTCTTATCTGAAGCATTTACGTTGTGGTGGTGGAATGGGAGCTGATGGTTTCTGCTCTAATGGAAGGGATACGCTGCTGCCGCATTTTTCTGCTAACTCCACAATATGTCGTCCCAATTCAGGCAAATCTGCAACACACTCGACTTTTCCAAGCCCAGAAGTATGGAATGTGGGCTCTGTGGGGAGGATGAGGCAGGGAGACATGGACAGGCCGTTACCATCTGTGGCTGCTTCTCGTAGAGAGTCTTTCTGCAGGGACGTATGCATGCAGTTACTCGGCCAGACAGCAGGCCAAGCTGTTAGGAAAGAGAGAGAAGAAGAAGTAGGAAGGAGGGCTGAAACTGGAGGAGGAGTGGAATATCAGGGTGTCATGTGTTTGAGAGAGGATAAGTGTCCAGATCTAGAGTAGTGTCCTCTTTGCTTAAAAGCCAACAAAGGCTCTCTTTTGGTCGGGTTTCAGATCCAAGGTTTTCTTCTGTCTCCTTCAGACTGCCCGTTTACTTAGTCTTATCTTGTTTTGAAGTTGATCTCTTTGCTGTAGCCTTTTTAGACTTCCTCAATGTGAATTAATTGTGATGGATGTCACTTCATGCAGGATAGGTGACAGTTCTTTGGGCCGATGGTTCACTCTGCTCAGAACGTACTGGGTGATGCTGATCAAACATAATAACAGATAATGAAAAACTCTTGTGAAACAATTACAAAGTGTAATTATGATAAGAAAACATAATGATTACCTTTAGTAATCTGTAATTAATGATCTGCAAAGTGAAGTAAAAACATTTCAGAGACCATGTTAGTCCCGTGCGAATCGCCGTCTCGTAAAAAAAGATAGGATAAGATGGTATAAGATACCATACGATAAAATATGGCTTTATTAGTCCCACAATGGGGACATTTTCCGTGTCACAGTAGCAAAGTTGTCAGCAAATGTCAATCAAATGAAGTCTAGTTAATAGCAACAGTATAATCAGAGGAGCAAGCTAAAGAATACAAACACTCTAAGGAAGACATTTTGAATATTATACAAATATATAAAGTGTTTGTTTATATTGCATCGTAATAAGCATGTTAATAACGGAGTCCTTGATACAATAAAACACAGTTAAGGTACGAAGCTGAATGATCCACCAAATAGGTTTGTGAGAGAAGGGGCTTCGGTGCAACAGTGACTCCCCGGTGCTCCACTCCCACTGCCGACGGGCGGGGAAAGGCGTCGCCTCACGCTGTGTGCCATGCTGGGGGTGAGTTCTAGAGGGTGGACTCTGGTCCATTTCAGGGACATGGTTGGCCTGGACTAGTGGTTTTGAGAAGCAACGTCCTGCCCACCTGTACATCCGATCTCCAGAACCTCCAAACCCATCGGTGCTCACTTAACATTTGCTGCTGCAACAAGGTTTGTTAAGCAGAGTCTTGTATTCATATCATATCATGTCTGATAATTGGTAAATTGAAGTAACGTACAGACTTCACTTATCCCGAGCGAATGTTCCATGAGAAACACAGACATGGGCGTGAAATTTCTGAATCTCATGAGGTCCTCAGGTAATATTGGTCCTGTTTTAAAAACTTTGTTTCCTCACCAAGACAGATTCCTTAAAGGTAACCATGTCGTGTTTTGTCCCCGGGAGAGGTACCCAAGGGGGCCCCTCATCATGTTATCTCCCACAGAGGCATATATAGGATGACTAAAGAGGAACAATCGCGTGAGTCCATCAGCCGTGCGTACTCCTGGAAACACTCTCTGTGAAAGCAGTCCTGGTGCTGCAACGTTGACGGGTTCATTGCCTGACAGAGAAGATCAGATCCTCCCCACTGCCTGAGCTCTGCACATATTGCCAATTACTGTGTGGAGCTGAAGAGTGATCGTGACATAGTCTGTTTTGGAAAGTTACTATCTGGCATTGGGGAAGGGATTTCAAACCTCTATGACAATCTAGTATGATCTTTCTCTGAAAGCATTAACCCTTCAGAATCCTTGGAAAAAATCCATGGAAACCACACGTTATTACTTTTGAGAATCATTTCTGTCAAGAGTGCTTGATATCGAAGTTGTTGGTATAAAAAAACAGATAAAAGTTTTAAAGCAAAAATTTCTACCATTTTGACTTGTCACCCCCTGAAACGTAAATAGTCTTTACATGCACACCAGGATTCCTGCTTACTATCAGGTTTTTGGAGTATCCGTCTTTGTTTTTTGTTCATATAGACGTCAAATCCAAAGACCGCAACCTGATTTTGTGGATCATGAATATTCTATGACATAGCGCTGAATGACATAGCAGACAAACACACAAAGGAGTAAGGGGATCATTAATTTGTGGACTGTCCTGCCACGGGACATTTACGAAAATAAACTCTATTGAACTCATACAGAAATTTACTGTCCACCATCACTGGCAAGCCTTTCCGTCCTATAATGTCTCCCTGTCATCATCCTGTTCCCTTGTCCCAGCTGTCAAAGTGTAGGACATGTTTTGTATTTTCTGTCGCTCTTGTGTCCTGTTGTTGGCAATGAGGTGCATAAACCACCTCGGTAACGCCATACGGTATTTAATCGTGCTTCACCTGCTATGAACTGCAGTGGCCTCATTTTATTTAACCACAGCCAAATTAATCAAAAGTTACGCAATCGGTTGCAGAAATCCATCAATCCATCGATCCAATTTTTTTCTCTTCGGGTTGTGGTACCAGCAGGGCCTGAAGGGCGCTACAGTTGTGCCTATCCCCAGTAAAACTCTCCAGCTCATCCAGAGGGTGTTCCTGGGCCAGATGAGATATGTAATCCCTCCAGAGAGTTCTGGGTCTACCCATACCACCTCAACTGGCAAAACTGAGGTGGTTCAGGTTGAGTTGGAGAAAAAGTCAGATTAAAACGCTGTGTAAACATCACAGGCACCTGAACAAGCAGCACACAGGATACTTGTATTAATCAAGTATACAGGAATGATGACAGACCGTTGTTCTCTGTCCTCCATGTAAATTCCAAATCCTGAAGCAAGATAAGCATCATAACCAGGTGACCATGCTGATTTGCACGGAGAGCCTTTCTATGTGCCCAACACTACATCAGGAACTTTTTCAAGAACACATTATCTATATTTGGAACTCAGAATGCTCCTCCCCCTCGTGCAGACCTGCAGCACTGTCTAACACATGAGTCCTACATCTCCAGTCCTGTGTCTGATGTCTAACAGTTTCAGATGTGGAACCAACATTTTGTGTGCTGTTGATTTATGTCACATAGCTGCACATTCAAGGTTGGAAAGATCCTTTTAGTTACTCATGATGCCCTGTCACAAGTTACATATAATCCTTGGACAGATATTTGAAGAGGCTTGGAGCCACTCTGATGTATTTACACCATCGTTGGACTGGTTGTACCAGTTTCACACCATAATGTCTGTTTCCCAAAATCACAGTGAAGAAATGGCTTTTGAGAGTCAGTATTCATATCGCCCTTTTCTCTGTACCTCCTACCCGATGTAGTGTATCGTTTAAAGCTTATTTTGCTAGTCTGCAGTAGATTTTATTACCACTGGAATACAACTGGCTCTTAGCATGGCTTCTGGAAGGAGAGGTCAGGACTGAGAGGATCACGCGGTTGTAAAGCTTGCATGCTTCTGTCAGCTTTTATTCAGATGAATTTCCCTAGAGTGGAGTCAATGGTACACACTGTGATTCATATCAAGGGCTTGCAAAATGAAGGTGTTTGCTTAAGTGGCGCTTGTGCTAATGAGTCAGCGGTGGATGCCCAATTAGACCTGAAATTCACATCCACTTAATGCAACAGTGTTCTGCTGATCTCATGTGGCTACTGTGAAGCAGGAGGCCATGTTCACAGGAAGGGCTACACAATACTACATCTTAATTGCTGCGTAGCACGGCTTAGACTGTAGCTCAGGAGGAAGAATGGTCCACTGTTCAATTGGTGGGTGGTTTGATCCTCGGCCACTGCAGTCTGCATGTCAAAGCATCCTTGAGTAAGATAGTGAACTCGGAGAAAGGGATTCCTAATGGCTGTTCCCCTGGTGTATGAATGATGTTGTGAAAGTAAATCACTCTGGATGAGCAGGTGGCTGTGTGCATGGTAGCCTCTGTCACCACTGAGTGTGAATAGGTAAATGTGGCTCGACTGTGTAGAGAGCTGTGAGTGGTCAAGCAGACTAAAAAGGCACTATAAAAAGCCTCACGGGTAATAAAGTAATTTCAGAACCACTTCTTCTGGTCCGAAGTACATTGGGCCCTTAGGCCACTCAGCGAGTGTTGGTTGGTTCCTGTCATGGAAGAAGTCATTCAGCGGGTTTATTTGGTCCAAGGCTGTCATTTTACTGACCTCCTCTGGCACAGATGGCGTCATTCTTGGTCTATTCTGGGGCTCTGGGGGCTCTCAAATTTGTCTATTTGTTAGCATAGAACTAGAAATCGGACCCTCTATTTCCCTGCACTGAATGGATGGCACTGATGGTCTGTGTGCTGAAATAACGCGACAAATTTTGGATGGATTGAATGCATTGTCATTGTCTTCTTGCCTCATTGTCTTCTAAATTGTCTGGTCATTGGTTAAAGGGGAATTTGTCTTCATACAGATTGAAATCTTTCCCATTGAATGTCGTGGATCTTTACATGTGTTGATACGTTTTATCGAACAGCTGTGTGCAATGGTGACGCTCTCTGCTTTGAGTTCACAGCAAAAACTCAAACGAGAGGACTCGTGTTTGCCGGCATTCACGTTGCTAAGCTCATCCTTCAGAAAAATGGTACAGGGAAACCAAAAACCATTAAAAAACCCAATAACACCTGCTTTTGAGAGACTAGACACATGTCCGATACTTCAATGCGACCTCCAGCTTCAACTTGAGCTCATCTAACGTAGAGTGTTTGCAAGGCTGGGTGGTAAATTTAACATTAAAGGTGCATGATTTTGGCCCATTTATATTTTTATTCTTCAAAGTTTTAAACCCATTAGGAGTAGTGTATTCTAAGTGATTTTATTTTGAAAGATTGCAGTGGAAGTAAGGCTGGTTAGCAGTGTGTATGTTTTCTCTCCTGTTGAAATCAATTCATGCTCCGTCCTCCCCGCCCCTTGCGATTCTAAAATCAATTGTATGACATTTCAAAGTGAAATTAAAACTTGGTGAACGTCGTTCAGTTCATCGTATGTTGTATGTTGGATTTTTACAGGGACTCGTGGCTGGCTCTGCATTAACGCTAGCTTTAGCTGTTCTGCTGACATTAGCTTCTTGAAACTTGCTCAAGAAGCTACATTTGAAGTGTCTGATTACGTTTGTTGTGCCGAACGTTTTGAGGATCGTTGTTCCACAGCTTATTTGGTCCTTAGTGGTTTTACAAATTGCGGGCTTTGCGTTTTCTGGTGTTCATCATTCAACTCAACACAAAACTTAAATTTAAAATGAAAGCAGTAACACGAGAAGTTACAAATGAACAAATGTGTTTGCGGGCCGATAAAACATGGAAGGGCATCTCGTTCCACAGTTCCACAGGAAATCTGTGACCTTGAGGGGGCTTACGTTTGTAAGAGACTGTAACCCACTGAAAGATTTAAAAACAAGCAAATCTTAAAAATGAATCCTAAAGCGTTCATGGAGCCAGTGGAGGGAGGCCAGAAAGGGGGATCTGTTCTCACTTAAGTGTGCCTGTTAAAAACAGAGCAGCAGTCTTTTGGACCAACTGTAGACGTGAGTGGGAGTTCTGGCCCACGCCAATATAGAGGTCATTACATACCAGATGAATTATGTTAAGCGCATGTACAAACTTTTAAAATCATTAAACAATAAAAAGCTCTTAACCTTGGACAAAAGTCTCTACTGTTAAAAACAGGATTTAAACTCCAGAGTTTATGGGTTTTTGGTCAAATTTAGCGCCACATTTGGACACCGTAGGATTTAGAAATGGTTCCAGGAGCCCATTTCCATAAAAGAAGCATCGTGCTTCACTAAAATGAAAAAAAGTCAAAACCATGTTCCCCTCAACATCATCTAAAGTACTGGAAACATTAAAACAGAAGACTCACCATCACATATTCAACCTCAGAACCCTGATCCTTGGCCAGAAGCTTCTGCCGTGTCCCTCCTCCATCACTTCACTTCCTTTCCTTTGTGAAAAGTCGGATCTGCTTGTGTTGTTGCGGGGTTCAGCCAGCTTCTATCCCTGCTTTGTTCAGTCTTCCTCTGACACTGCGTGGTTAGTTTTTTTCTTCCTTTCCGACCATCCAAGCCTCCCATAGTGTTAAATTCATTGAGTATCTGCATTTAAGACAAAGTTTCTGTTCTGGTTGAATGTGCCATCTTGGAATACATCAGGCCATTGGGCTGGAGGAGAAAGAAGAAAGCCAGAAAATAAACCGCTCCAATCATTCTTTGGATCAGTTTATGGAAAGATTTGCACTACTGCTCTACTGCTATATGAAATTTCCATTGGTTTTTGTGACTTTATTCTGAAAGTCTTGTTAATATGGAGTTTTGTTATTTTGGTCGGACTCTTGAGCCGATGTTTATCCAAATATCAATACAAATAATCTAAACATCACTGACAGTAACATGTGAGCCCCTACTTTAATTATACTTTGGCTCAGGCATATGTTTGGATCCTCAGCCTTTGGAGAAATACATTTTTAGGTCAGTATATCTGTCGCAGGAGCTTCTGTTCAGCCCAAGAAAAAAAGTTCCTTAATGTTTTATGTATAAAATGTAACATAAAGCTGTGCCTCTGCAGGAGCTTTGCCTACTCTGAGCGGGAACACCTCACCTGTTGGAGTCAGCGGGGTTATAAACGACCTAGCTAGGAAAACACACATTTACAGCAGGAAACCTTCTTCAAGACCAGACACATGGAATTTGGAACATAGTCTTCACAATCATTTGCATTACCAGTGCATTTGCATAATTCTAAATATATCTCCTAGAGTTTTTTACTGTGGTTTGTTGTTGTTCAAAGTCGGGGCTCATTCGATTTCAATTATTTCTCTAAACCGGCTCCTGTGAGTTCCCCACTTATATATATATATATATATATATATATATATATATATATATATATATATATATATACATAATATATATATTATGTATATATATATGTCAAGTCTAAACGATATTCTGCATTTTCCTCCCAACACAAATCGATCGGTTCCTCATAGGAAAATGTTGAAATGAAATGCTGTCTCGCTGATACAGCAGTTGATATGAATGAAGAGGATTTTCTAGAATTTCTTAAATTTTTTCTTCTATAAGGGTTAAATTCCATTATCACTGCATGTTATTTTGTCAATAGGTTTTTGGGAATATGTCTATGTCTTGTTTGTTAACCATCCAATGTGGATATGCTTTAAGAATGTATATATCTACTGTATATATACACAATTTAGAACTTAATTCAGTTCACCTCAATTACATGCTGTATGTTCTGTTTAAATGATTAAACACAATAATATGAATCAGAGTGGGTTTTTTTTTTGATAACAATTAGTATTGATGTTCTCCTAATTAGACAAGCAAAGAGCCTCAGGGAGATTCACCATCATGACAGTGGAATTCCAACATTTAGGTAGATCCTGGGAGGAACAGGATGTTGTAGTGGGTAGAACTGTTGCCTCGAAGTAAGAAGGTTTTGGGTTCAAGTCCACTGCTGGCATTGGGGCGTCTGAACATGGATGGTTGGATCCCGGATGATTTGCTCCCCATTTCACAATGAAGAGCAGCCGAACTCTGAGCTCTGTTGTGTCAGACTCTGAACTGCACCCAGCTACAAAAGGGCTGTCGCTGAGAGTCATGTGATTACCTAAGGCATCCTGTCCAATGGTAGACTCCTTGCTTCTGTAATCCCATGGTGAGCATTATGGAAGGTGATACTTGAGATTTGTTATGCTTCTGTGTAAAGGCAGTTGCAAACCTCTACGATGCACTTTTGATTTATCACAAATTAATGAAATTAAAGTGAATATTAAAGAATCTAGTAAGGAGTAAGGGAAATATACACTAATCAGCCATAACATTATAACTACCTGCCTCATATACCATTGCGCCCCCTTTACCACCAAAGCAACTCCACAACTCCAGCATTAAATCTTTTCAGCATTATGTGCTTCAGTAGCTCTTTTGTGGCATCAGACACAACAAACTAACATTCACTCCCCATGACCACCCATGAATCTAAGGTACCATGACCCTGGTTATCCTTCCTTTGACAGTGATTTTGTAGGTAGTAAACACTGCAGACCAGGAACACCCAACAATATGTGTAGTCCTAGAGATCCTTTGACCCAGTCATTAATCCATCACAACCTGGTCCCCGTCCTTCTTCCAACACATCAACTTCAGGACAGAATGTTCACTTGCTGACTAATTTATCACACTCACTGACAAGTAACCATGTTGACCCAACAGACAATCAGTTTCAGTGTGTCGTCAACTGTGGTTATAATATTTTGGCTATGTTTTATAGTGAATTACTTTGTGTATACCCTAATCGGAAGGATAAATTGAGGTCATTGAAGAAGAAAAGGAGTGATGCTGATATTGTTTCCTAACATTAGGGAAGCTTTGAATTTCTTCTGGCACATGGCACCAGATCTGATTCCCACATTTAATGAATCCTCGGAGCAGCTTTTATCCTCAGGAAAGAATTAATACCCTCCCGTCAGCACTTTTATTAGAGTGAAAAGTTTTGGTGAAATATTTTACTTTGTTCCTCTGTGCTTCTGGCTAACATTTTGCAGACTTATATGACAGTTAAGATGAACGAGGGTAGAGGCTGCTGGGAATGAAGGAGAGGAGTAAATGGGCTGGAGGCCGAGGTAAGGAGCTGGCCACGTCACAGCCATTCCTCGGAGTGACTCTGCACTCTCCTGGCGCCATAATTGCTGGGAATCCAGCCAATTTAGTCATTTATATGTCAACGCTTTCTGTTCATTACAATCCCAATCAAAGTGAATGACCGGCTTTGCCAATCAGGAAGTAAAAGGCCCGGCTGACTCACTAACTGGCCAGAACATTTCCTATTCCAAGATGTCTGCTGGACCTCAGAGACCACCATCACTCTGTGAAGAGAGGCTGGATGGATGGTGTTTGAAGAGGGAAACATCTTGCTGTAGATACTAAGCCATTATGTAGGACCACAGTGAACTCTTAGATTTTATTACATTTTATCCCCCTCCCCCTGATGTTGTGGACTTGATGCCTCTCTGTGATGTTGAATGCCTTATATGTTTTATATAATTATTAATAATTAATCTCAAGCAGCCAACATGCAGCTGACAAATGCAGGAAATGCTTCTGATGTTTGATGATTAATGAGCAGACAGTTTTGGTGGGCATCAGCAGTAATGTCATGGTGAAATAAGAGCTGACATGTAAGGCATAAGATAGATGGTCCATCCCTCACCTATGGTCCGGAGCTCTGGGCAGGGACAGAAAGAATGAGATCAGATAGCATGGGATGCCTGCAGGGGGCCTCCCTTTTGAAGCATGACCAACCGGGAGGTCAACCCAGAACTCTCTTGAGGGATTACATATCTCATCTGGACCGGGGACGCCCCAGGATCACCGAAGCTGTCCTGGAAAGTATCTGGAATGGTCTACTTAGCCTGCTGTCAGCACGGCTCGACCCTGGATGGATGAGCGGTTAGCTCTCAAGAGAGCGGTCACGCATCATACGTCTTTGTAAATTAATGTGATGTAATATATTTTACGTAAATGTAATGTATAGTGTATTATTGTATGTTTTAGACTTAATACTACTTTTCATACAATACAAGATTGTGAAAACATTCGACCCATCCCTGAGGATTAGTAAAGATGGACGAAGCATCTGGGGAGCAAATTGGGGTTCAGGGTCTCGCTCAGGGATTCTACGACATGCAGGCTGTAGGCGCTGACGAGGATTGAACCACGCACGTTAGGATTGGGCAACAACCACTTGACGCCCCAAGTAGAAGTTTAAGTAGTGATTGCTAGTAGTATTAATAATAATAATACATTTTATTTGTAGAGCGCTTTTCATAAATACTCAAAATCGCTTTACAGTTATATAAAAAAATGAGTAAAACAATTATGAGATATCAAAACATAAACAGCTCAAATAAATATGACAACAGCAATAACAATTGCATCACATCAGTAGTAGCAGTCTTTCAGCCAGGAACTATAGGAAAACCAGCAGATTCCTCCTGCTTCAACCTGGTACCAAACCCAGGGCCTTCCTGCTGTGATGATGATGGTACTAATCCAGGGGCAGATCCTAACCTGTCATCATGAAAAGTAAAAAACAAATAATGATAAAGTAAAATAGATATTAATATTTGTTTGCTGATATGTACTATAAATTTAATTTCAGACAAGTTCCAATCATTTCATTTATTTTTTTACTATCACAATCGCTAGATTTGTGTGTTTCCTGTTTTAGTAGAGAGGAGGCGTGGAGATGAGGCCGCTATGAGCTGACCCTCATCTAAGATTGATTCCGTCACAAACTGGGTTGAGCCTTTTTCGTTCTCACTGTTTGTTACCAATGTAACGTTTTGTAGACACTTTTATTATATGTCCTCACTTTCTGGACAATAGGTGACGTATTTCATGTGTATGACATATTTAGTCTTGCTGATCTGACACAAAATCATAATGAAAATCAGGAGGTGAAGCAGCAGTACCTCTGCCTCACTTAAGGGGGCGTGCTGAGCCCACGGGTTTATGCTGGTTCTGCTGCTGCTCTTCTTCTACGCAGAGACAAAATCTGGGAAAATCGATTCATTATTACATTTTAAAAATAAACCTTTAATTTAGATTTTTTTTTTTAATTTTCTTTTTTGTATACAACTAAAAATATTTTGAAAAACACACAAAAATGTAAGAGGAGTAATGATAAGCTTTATTTTTTTTAACAGAAAACACTACATTCAACATTTTTTCTAATTTCTATAGTCTTTTTTTTTTTTTAAATGGGATGAACATGATTTTGTCTTGATCTGTATGAATTGTAGAACTGCGATGACAAATTAAGAACGCACGAAGGTGCAGAGTTAATGTGCTCTTCCTCTGACACGATACAAATTTATCGTGTCAGAGGAAGAGCACCTTCGTGCTTGCACACTTTAAAAAAAGTGTGCAAGCACCTACTGCCCCTCCCTCAAGGGAGCCTGTTCTTCTCTGCCGAATATGTACCTTACAGATGTTTGTGTAGAGGAATCTGATAAGACATATGAAACACAAGCGGTGGTCTGTGTGCAAGCTGGTAATTAAATGGTGAGTTTAAGCTCCTATATTGGGTTCATATATTTGTAAATCTGACTGTGAAAGGGTCAGTACCTTGGTGGTGGTCACCTGCCACCAACTTTAGTTGGTGGCAGGTGACCACCAACTAAAGCCAACTAAAGCCAGCTAACCACTGGATTATTGCGCTTGTGCAACCTCCATATCCACAAACTTATAGCGCTGTGTAAAATATGAGTAAAATTGACTGTAATGATTTTCTAAAACATCCATTTTCTGTCAGAACTTATCCTGTTCATGGTAGCAGGGAGACTGGAGCCCATCCCAGCAGCTTAATAATTTACCTCCTCAACATCACTGATTTTTATAACCCCGCCAAAGAGGTCGTTTAGAGTTACTCTTACTCCAGTATATAATTGGAATAGGTGTAATCTAGTTAAATTTTTATAACATCAATTAATGTATTCACTGTTTAAATTTATTTTTCATGACTACTTCATTAATTGAATTTTTTTTTTTTAAAGTGTGCAATATTTTTGAATTTGTCTATTAATCATTTGGTGAATTTACCAATTGAAAAAGGATCATAGGATTAGACTTAATTAATTAATTCCAAAGTGAAATGATAATGTTACCACAGCAGGGCCAGGTAGCCAGCAGGGCCGGTGCTTGCCAATGGATGGAAACAGATGATCCACTGTTGCGACCCCCAAAGGGACTAGCTGAAAGACAAAGAAGAAGAATATAGAGCATCTACACAAAATACACAAACAGACTTCTAAACGGGTATTAAAATAGTGTGCAGACTGAAAAGCTTGTAGAGGAAATTCAGCCTGCTTTTTATGGACCCTTAAGTTGCAAATCTTATAGCTGGTTTCTTTATTTTCATTTTATTTCCTTTTTCATGCATGTTTTTAAGTCATTCTCACATAATTCTGCTAGGACAGAGGTTATGGATATTTACGTTTTTCCAGTATCAGGGCCATCTGTTCTCTTTGGATTTAAATTTCATAATTTCATTGAGGAAAGACAGAGAAGAAACTGAGATGAATGTTTATTCTAGCTCAGCAGGAGGTGCATCCTGTATTGAAGTCTGGATACTGGTGGTGGTGGCTGATGACTCTGCAGAGCAAATGCATGATGAAGGTGATGGATCTGGAGGATGTGGCGTGGAAATGGAGACAACATTGTAATCACACGACATCACATAGAAACACAGTACCTCCCCACTGAGACACTCATTGATCAGCTGCATTGTCAGAGCGGAGCTCCTGCATATTTATGCCTGTCGAAGCCGATAGATAAATTTAACTTTCTATGCCGTTTCAATGATGTTAGGCTGAAAATATATAGACCTATCATTTCCAGGATGTCTTTTCTGCAGTGGTGATGTTCTTATAAGAGGCACATTCTGGGGCTCATGAGATGTTTCATTCCACGACAGACATGAAGACTCTCATCCAAATCATTTCAAGGCTGGCATTCAAAATGATGAAAAGCAACAGCAGCAGGAACAGAAATTCATTTGCATGTTTTATATTTCTGAGTGCGAGTTAAAGTAGAGAGTCACATTGGCTTCGTCAGGCGGCCAGCAGAACTCAAGGATTGGGGAAACTATGCTGCTCTGTGCCTAAAACGAAATTACAAGATTCCTTCACAAAATATCTCCCAAGACATTAAAACCCACAGACTGGTAAATCAGTCATGTCGACATCGGACTGTAGAACGGACATGGTTGGGGCTGTATCTGTACGGTCCTCTTTTTGAAGTCATTAAAGTCTTTCTGTGTTACCTGTAATGATGTGATGATGTGTTTACAATCTGTGGACTCTTTGGCCACTGCTGTTTTGGAGAAAGACACATCAACATGAAATGCAGGGCAAAAAAATGTACTACTAATCTGCCAACAGCTCAAAATTTCTCCAGATTTCCACCTGACATCACTTTCTGTGCCACTCCATCGACTTCTATCCTTAGAGAGACAGATTCACCGCACCTTTCTCCGTCCATTTGGTCACAGACTGTCATTTATTTATTTATTATTATTGCCCAGGGACGTTTAAGTTTTTATGTTTTGGAACATGTAGTTTTGCAAGTTGATGTTGATGGCTGGGTGAATGGGTGAATGCTGTAAAGAGCTCTGAGTGGTCAGGCAGATTAGAAAGGATCTATACAAGTACATTCCATTTACCGTTTAGCCGGAACCCCGGTATGGCCATTAGCTCAGTTTCTGACGCTCCTTCTCCTGTTTTGTTGTGATGGCATTTCAATGCTCCATCCACTGTACGAAAGCAGGAACTGTTATTAGGAAGGAGTTGATGGAGGTAATGTTGTGTAAGAGTACATACTCCTCTACTGTTTATCCAGTCAAAGCTACTTTTTTAATCTGCTACTAGAAATCAACACTCCTCTCCTATCTGTCATATCCTGTCCTGTCCTGTCCTATTCTGGACATTGAAGATTCATGAACGCAAGATTCCGATTAGATTCTTCTCTAAATAATTTTTATGGATATATATTTAATGCACCTAACCCAATGATTTCACCCTAACCTCAACCACTAGCTCGTGGGCTAACCTTAATGTTGTTAGATCTAAACCTGTCTGCTCACCCTAAATGTCTTCAGAAGACTCTATAGATAACCATATATATATATATAAAGCTGAGCTCAGCAAAAACCTCGCTTGGAAATTGGACTCATTAAAATGCCAGGATCCTTAAGGTTCTATAAACATCTTCCACGTAAAAATCAATTTTATGTAATTTGCTGTGGTTTTGAAAATGTTCACGATTCCTACATAGGCTGCACATAATGCAGTTCCTGGTACCGAGAGGATATCCTGTGCCAAATGTCAATATTGACATTTGTAGTGCCCTAACCTAACCCCAGCCTAACAATCTCCCTCTGGGATTACTAAATTGTTGTTTTATCTTATCTTATCCAGATGCCAGACCCACCTATGTCTCTATTATGTGTGATAGACCTGGACCTTGCAGACACAACAGATGCTGGCCAGAAGACAAAGAGTTAATGTCTCAAGCATGGAGTTAATTATTCTAACATGTAGGATGTTCAAGAGTAGAAGGGGCCTTTGGCCATTCCACATCAGCTGTCTTTGATGTCAAGCCGCTTTAGAGTTTATTACCTGATAACAAAAATGAAGTCTTTGAAAAAGGCAGTTAAGGTAAATAGGAAGTCTAAAGAGGCCTTGGCATAAATGCAAAATGCAAACGGTGACTAAACTAAAGTCCAAAACCTTGCGGACTTACTCAGAGGAGAAGGGAGCATCTATTATGAAATGTATATCATGCAGAGGAAAACACAGTTGAAGCTTAGAAGGTGGCGATGGGTGAAGATACAAACTTTTAACAAAATCAACCAGAGAGAGAAAAGAAACATGGAAACCACCAGCACATGAGAGGGAAGGAACAAGACCTGGGCAGGAACAGGACAGAAAGCAGTAAACACAAAACCATGTTGAATTAAGCAGGAAAACCTCAACTCAGCTCAAAGATATGACCCTGGCCCCTGATTGCTATCACACTGCTGACCTCTCTGTCAGCAGGCGCCGATGTATCCAAAAATGAGCTGCTTTATTTGGGGAGGCATTAGCGATTCTGAGTATCTGGCCACACATCCAAGAAATACCTCACCCAGCATCCACGAACCCTTGGAGACTGGTGATCTGTAGACCGGTGGATGGGAGGAAGATGAGGGTTTTTCTTCCAGTCCCTCCTGGTGGTGAATTGTCTCATTATCATTGTGAACACAGAATGATGAGCCCAAGCAGACCGTTAGCTCTGCCCGGT
This sequence comes from Lophius piscatorius, assembly GCA_009660295.1. Taxonomy (NCBI): domain Eukaryota; kingdom Metazoa; phylum Chordata; class Actinopteri; order Lophiiformes; family Lophiidae; genus Lophius; species Lophius piscatorius. Next base: position 33,070 of record VRLP01003734.1, on the reverse strand, counting down.
CCGGGTGTAATAGTTCACACAGTGGGTATGCCCTGGATTGGTTAACTTAATATGGCTGATAGCCGTGAGTAAGCAGAGCACATAAGTAGGCTTTATAGCTGATTGGTCCTTTATGGTCTCTGTGGCTCTTGTCATACTTCAAACTAATGTCATCATTAACTACTCCTCTAGAGATAGTTGCATTAGCCCGGGCCTGCCCACCGTGTTACGGTCCACCTTTTCCATTACTGTATGGCAGCTCGGAGATAAGATAAATCCTAAATGATCCCTGCCGGGCAACGGGGTCACAGCCGCAATATGGAATAAATCAAAGGTAGGAAAATAATGCAGTTTATCACTGTTTGTTCATGTGTGTGTTGGTCTATCAGAGTGGAGGGGGTGATTAAAGAGGCTGTCCTTCAACCAGAATCAATATGGTGTAATTGCATCCGTGGCATTGTTTCCCTGTCTCGGCCGAGCCGTTCCAGCCCTTGTATCAGAGGAAAGCCAGATGTAGGAGTGAAAGAACATGCTGCCATAAACCAGTAGTCACAGCTGGCCTTATTGTTAGGTATGCACTTCACTTAAACACTCAATAACACTCTTATTTGTTATGTTAATATTGAAAACGTATCCACTAATGAACGGGTTTCTATTTGACTTGATGGGAGGATGGATCTTGGGCCAGAACACACCCCAAAGGGGTGTGTTGTAGGACATGTAGGACTTTTCCAGCGATATGTACAGATGAATAGCTAATCCACATCTCCTCAAAAACCACTGGAAAGACTTCAATGGGATTTCCCACATTCTTTGTGGGGACCCTAAAAGTCGCTCCTCATAATTCTTTCTGCGTTGAGCCTATTTTTACATGTTATGTCATGCATATTTGAACTCACATTATGGTTTATCCACAAGTATTTCCGGTCGCTAAGTTTCCCAGGGAGTGAAAAAATAAATCACGCCTTTAAGGGTTGGTCTATGAATTCGAAGATTACCAAGTTTCGTATCCACCAGACTTAAAGATACTTTCAGTCAGGGTGTATTTCAGGGATATACCCTGAGCAAGGTCATCATAGTACCATACACATAAAAAAACAACCTCTACATCCAGTCCAATAAAAATCACACGCATTAATATATTATTTCCACTCTTCTGACATTTTTATTTTTTTTCCATTGAAAGTCCTCTAACGGTTCTATTCACCACCAAATCCAAATCTCAGTCAGTTTTCCAGTTCATCTGGCTATCCACTACCTCTATTCTGACTATATTTGTGCTTCTATTCCGGCTATCCTCTGGCTCTATTCTGGCTTTCCTCTGGCTCTATTCTGGCTTTCCTCTGGCTCTATTCTGACTATTTTTGGGCTCTATTCTGGAGGTCCTCTGGCTGTATTTTGACTATATTTAGCTCTGTTCTGGCTAACTTTGGGCTCTATTCTGGCTGTCCTCTGGCTCTATTCTGACTATATTTTGGCTTCAGTTCTGGCGATCCTCCGGTTATAATATAGTTATCTTTGGGCTTTATTCTGGCTATCCTCTGGTTCTATTTTGGCTGTCCTCTGGTTCTGTACTGGTTAACTTTGGGCTCTATTCTGGCTATCCTCCAGCTATAATATGGGGCAATCTTTGGGCTCTATTCTAGCTATCCTCTAGCTCTATTCTGGCTGTCCTCTGGCTCTGTTCTAGTTAAATTTGGGCTCTGTTCTGGCTATCCTCCGGCTATAATATGGCTATCTTTGGGCTCTATTCTGGCTATCCTCTGGCTCTATTCTGGCTATCCTCTTGCTTTGTTCTGGCTAACTTTGGGTTCTGTTTGGGCCATCCTCCGGCTATATTAGGGCTATCTTTGGGCTCTTTTTTGGCTATCTTTGCAGATCTGTTCTGGCTATCCTGTGGCTGACTTCTGGCTTCCCTCTGTTTCTGTTCTGGCTACCTTTGCCCCTGTTCTGGCTACCTTTGGGCTCTGTTCTGGCTATCCTCTGACACTGTTCTGCCATTTCTTAATGGATTTGACTTTGTGCACATACTGCTGTAACTAACAAACACACAGACACTGGGGGTGTCGATATTTTCTGGGATTTTGCCGATAATGAGACGATATTTTTGATCCTTTAAAAGTGTATTATACTAGATTGCGCTTGCTTACTAATGATAGTAGTGAAAACAACATATTAAAGGAAAGCATGTCTTATGTATTTACTTCAAACTGAAGAAAATCTAATCTTATCGCCAAAACATGGTTGAATTAATTGTAATAGTGACGTGACAAAAAGTCACTCTCACAAAGCATCATAAATGACATTTAACGCAGTTCACAATGGTTAAATAAAAATAATAACAATGATAATAATAGACTGGAGTAGGGTAAACATTGGAGCAATTAAAAAATGAAGCAAAGGTGGTTATCTATGTTGAATTGGCCTATATTTTAGAAAATAAAAAATGATTCAAGGATTCCACCCCCAGGAACCACTGATCGTCTCTGAAATACTGTCCCTCTCCCTGCTGTTAAAACTCTCCTACTGCCCCTCCCTCAAGGGAGCCTGTCTCGCCCGCTGCCCCTCTCTTTCTCCTCAGAATACTGAAAATAATTCAACATTAGCAATAGCCATAGCGAGGAGATTGACCGCTGACGTCATTAGTAGGGTGGCCACTTTTATAACTCCAAAAAGGATGACGTGCAAAAGTCCAATTTCAGTACTGAAATCTTTAGTTTAAACTTTTTCTTCAATTCCCTCTCTAATATCGATTTGAAATTGCCATGAAAATATCTACAAATTGCTCCTTCAAAAACTCCGTTTTACAACATTACATTTTGAACACATGTGGATGACGTTCGTCCGCAAATGTTTTTTACTGAATGGACATTGAACACATCAGGCAGTATATCTCAATGCAATTTGCTGCTTACACAGCTGCGTTAGCGAGCTCTCCTGCTGATGTCAACAGTAAACATTTGTTTGCTTTGAGTTGTTGTTCACACTTAAGTATTATCAGAGTCGCTTTTTAGGAATGAAATAAGTAAGAAATTAGTGGGAAACACTAAAAATATTGGGTATTTGTGTCTGGATGGTCGCAACGGGCAGAAAAAAGCAGCTTGCAAAATAGAAAAAGTCAGTCACCATCTGGAGCCGTGTGAAGTTAATCCATGTCTAGCAATTAAATCTTACGACGTAGATTGTGAGGCTAATGGTGTCTGTGTATCATTTCCTGTCGCTGTTCCTTAAGTCGTGCATTTCTTGGCAGCTACGCTTGTTCAACTCCAGCACCCGTTTGGGCTTTCCGCATGACGCAGAAAATACGTGGATGTCTTTTTCACAGTTTTTGTACTCGATAACGTGAGCTTGCACATCGTCAAAACAACAAATTAAGATATTATCGGAAAAAATACACATCACATGACCCTTAAAGATGCACTGTTGATGCTAAAATCACAAGAACGTGTCACTAAGACCTGCTGCAGAAATGAGCTTAATCCATAACCTTTGATTAGCCGCGGCATCATGCTGGTTCTAACAGACACTCCTGAGGCCCCTGCAGGTCTGCTACATCATCGGGCCATCACACTCCTTCACCCTGACACACTGAATAGTGAGTAACCGACATTTATAGGCCAACATTTTCTCCTGTGAATCTATCACTGTCTACAATTACTACACTGCATCCTTAGGCAGAGTGCCACTGAAACACAATCACACACTGATAAAGTGACGCCCGGAAGCACAGAAGGGCTGTTCTAAACACAATTCCTATGAATCAACCAGCAGCTTTAGGAGCAACGGTCACCATGGATACTGATGGAAGCCATGCATGTTTTATTGTGGCTTTATCATTCATCATTCATTTTCTAACTATAAATGTTTAAACATAGGCAGCGCAGTGGCGTGGTGGGTTGCGCTGTTGCATCACAGCGAGAAGGTTCATGGTTCAAATTTGGATGCATGTTCTCCCCGTTTTTATTAGGGTTTTCTCCGGTGTCCCCAGCTTTGTTTCGCATTCCAAAAACTTGTATGATAGTTGAAATGGTGACTGTAAATTGCCCATAAGTATGAATTTTAGTCGAATAGTTCTTTGTCTACTGCCAGCCGCATGATACACACAACCAGACAGCTGAAGTGAGAGTCAGCACCTCTAAATCTGAGGCCACTATTCTCTGCCAGAATACGGTGGGTTGGCCCCTCTGGTATTGGAGTGAGTTGCTGCCTCACAGGAATAAAGCTGGGATGAGGGACATCTGGAATACACATTTTAGTCTGCTGCCGACGGGATCCGACGCTAGATAAGCAGAAGAAGATGAATGAATGAATAAATAAATTAGGATGAAAAATAAATAAATAGAACTGTATTGACTCTGAATCTAGTTTACTCAATATCCTAACTAAACCAATTAGGTTTAGTTTTGCTGAGGGGGGGATGAAGCTTTCATCCCAGACGTTCATTAAGCCTGCCTTGACTCATTTTTCCCTGAGCTGCTATAGTGTTTACTCCTCTGCTGCCCTGCACAAAACTGCATATTGGAATACTAATACTGATACTGATTCATCATTGAGAAAAAAAAAGCCTAACTACAGAAATTGCCAATCCCCAAATTGCATTGCTGAAGGAGACTCTTATGGGTTTGACGGGAAACACTGTGCAGTTCGTGCTTTAGCATGATGGATGACTAATAAATAATTAAGGAAGGTCTTATCCTCCTTTGTCCTCCTGCAAATAGTCCGCCTGCCAGTTTCTTCATTGACTATAATGAAATAAATCTATACTTTCCACCTTTAAGGTCACATTCGATCAAAATGCAAAACGGATGAATATATATATATATACTATATATATATATATATATATATATATATATATATATATATTTATCTAGGATCTGATTATTTTACCAACTAACGACTGGATACAAAATGGAGCCATAAACTAGAATCGTTACCATCAGCCATAACTTTAAAACTACATGCCTGGTATTCTGAAGGACACCCTTTTGCTACCCAAACAGTTTTGTGGCATGGACTCCAGCAGACTTCTGAAGGTCAGAAGGAGTGCTGTGGTATCTGCTACAAAGATGTTAGCAGTGGATTCTTTACAATGCTAAAGGTTGTAAGGTGGGATCGCCCTGCATTTGACATTTATGCCCAGATAATCCCACAGATGCTTGATTGGATTAAAATCTGGGGAGTTTGGAGGCCAAATCAACGCCTTAAACTGTTTGATGTGTTCCTCAAACTGTTCCTGAACAGCTTCTGCAGCGAGTTAGAGAGCATTATCCTGCCGAAAGAGACGACTAACATTAGCGAGTACCATTTCCACCAATGGGGGGTTGAATGAACACATGAATGGTAGGACCTAAGGTTTCCCCCCAGCACGTGGTCACCACTCCTTCATAGGATAATTAAGATGCTACGCTAAAAACAAATTTTTCGGCTATTTCACAAAGGAAAAGTCAGTAGGTCAGTATTGTGATTGTTATCCATCCTCTCAAAAAGATGAATGTCCCTAAAGGTTCATTATGACGCTAAAATTTTATAACCAAAGTGTTTACTACGGGCTATAAAAGCTAACAGGGTTACCGGTGGAGGTGTAGTATACCGGATTACCTACCCGCATGGCCATAATGGATAGTTTTGCACTTTCTAGGAAACCCAACACACACTTAAAGTAACAGATCCATGTCCACCGCTGAGCTGATGTAGATCATTTAACGATGACATTTGGCAAATACGTTCTGTCCAGTGGGGAAAGTCGGGTTCAGATTCTTCACACAAACAAGTGACTCGTTGCTAATGTATTAATTGTTTACTAAGACGTCGGTCAAGGTTCACATAATGCAGAATTGTTTTTTTTTTCTCCAGAACTATGATTGATTGATGATTGATCGATGATATTACTATTTAGCACTTTGAGATTTGATCCAAATGTAAAGTGCGTTATAAATTAAATGTATTATTATTATTATTATGAAGAAGAAGTTGACAAATTTGTATTAGTCACTTCCCTTCTGTTACACATGCTCCCGATCAGCGGAGTGTTTGGAACATAAACTCTGTTGATCACATCCTCCCAGACAATCTCATCAAGAATTGATGAGCCAATGTGATCGGGCCTAAATGACAGTATTTGTTTATGCTGGTTAATTTGTTGTTCCAAATAACAACCGCTGTCAACGAGAACATGAGCCGGGACTCAACTTCATGACAGTTCGGCTGCATCATTACCAAACTCCTCATTTCATCTTGCATCGTGTGTTTCCTTCCCTAATTTACATATTCTTCTCATACTCCTCCTTTGGTAATAACATATATCATTTTAAAAATGTTTTGTGACATAGACTAAATCCTAAAAGGATCACTGTGAAATACTTCAGCCTGAGTTAGTCCTCTCTCCAAAGCTTGGAAGGCACTTGGACCAATCAGAGTCAGAACTGGAAAACAGTTTATTGTCAAGTAAGTCACACTTACAAGGAATTCGACCTGGTTCTTGGTGCAAAGCATGCATTCACAACAATCCGGGCATAATTCGGAAAATGGAAAATAAAAATATGAATAAAGATGCCCACACACACACACACACACACACACACACACACACACACTAATGCATACATGCATGTATGTTACAGGTGTTTATCTTTTAGTTCTTATACTACATGAATATCATTTACGATGATGCTATAAACATAATCATTTATGAATTTGAGTATTACGTTTTATAAATTAGAAAAAAGGATCACAGCTTTCTCATACCATTCTTTAATACTTTTAAACTACTCTTAATTAATTAATTAATTCATGACTTTTTCATATTTTTGATTTGTATAATTTTCAGCTTTTGTATTTTTGCTTTATTTTTTCTATATGTATATTTCTATCTATATATCTATATATCTATATATCTATCTATCTTGCATTGGACTTTCAAATTGAATCTCTATTAGAAATCAGTTAACCCCTCCCTTACCAAGAATCTTCGTCGTAGCATTGTAGCGGCGTCTCCATTCCTCACAGGGGCAGAGGTTCAAAATTACTTTTCAGAACAATAAAAACCATGAACCTTTCCTCCATCCATCCATTTCATTCCGCTTTTCCGGGATCGTGTCACAGTGGCCAGTTAAAAGGGGATTTCTAGACATCATTCTTTCCAGCTCATCCTAGGGGATGCCGAGAAGTCCATATAAAGTCCCTCCAGTGAGTTCTGCATCTTCCTCAAGGTCTCCTCTCCTTGGACGGGCCTGAAAAACCTCAAGAAGGAGGCATGCTGGAGGTATCGCAATCAGATGCCCGGACCACCTCAACTGGCTCTTTTCGAAGCAAAGGAGCCAGCGGCTCTACTCCAAGCTCTCTTCGGATGTCTGAGCTCTTCACTTATCTCTAAGGCTGAGCCCAGCCACCCCAAGATGGAAGCTCATTTCAGCCGCATGTATCCTCGACCTCATTCTATCAGTCATTATCCAGTGTTCACGATTATAAATGAGGGTCGGAACACAGATGAACCACCTGTCCATCTCTCGGCCTATTTTTCCATCAATTGAGGACAAGACAAAAAGATATTTCAACTACTTTGCTTCAGGCAACAACTCAACCCCCAACCGGAGGAAACAGTCCACTGATTCCTGGCAGAGAACCGTGGCCCCAGATTTGGAGGTGCTGACTCTCACACTGGCCGCTTCACACTCAGCTGCAAACCGATCCAGTGCACGCTCAAGGTCGCGGACTGATGAAGCTACCAGAACCACATCATCTGCAAACAGCAAAGATGCGATTCTAAATTCCCCAAATCGGACTCTTTCTTCACTTCAACTGACTTGGTGGGCGATGGACAGCTGCACAATATGGGAGTGCTCGCTCTAGAGAGGGCACAGTTGAAATTGCTCATGTTCCCCCAACCCCTTACCAAGATGACCCTGAGCCGGTTGTGTCGGACCTACGAAGAAGAAATGCGATGAGTGGGGGATCAACCACTAAGCAACCTTAGTCGTGTAAGTAAGCATAAGGAGTCGAATTTCTGCTTACTTGCACGTTGAGGTTTCACGCTCTGCTGCTTTTTCCTGTACTGAGTAATCAATATGATCCAAAGACCGCAGAAATCTGAGGAAAAAATGTCATGAGAAACAATTTGAAATACCTTAAGATGTAACCATGGCAACCATTCTCAAAGCAAAAACTACAGTACTCCAACCAGTATTAGTATTTGTTCTACTGCTACTATTCACTCAGTGAACCAGTTCAGCTTTACGCAGTGAAACAGTCCAGGTTCATATGGTGAAACAGTCCAGGTTCGTACAGTTAAACAGTCCAGGTTCATACAGTGAACCAGTCCAGGTTCATATGGTGAAACAGTCCAGGTTCATACAGTGAAAGAGTCAAAGTTCATACAGTGAACCAGTCCAGGTTCATACAGTGAACCAGTCCAGGTTCATACAGTGACACAGTCCAGGTTCATACAGTGAAACAGTTTCTTTCATATTAACCGACATGCCCACATTAAGATTTCAGAAATTTTCCTGTTTAATATTTTATTTTCTAATGTGGGTGTAGAAGGTGTGTGACATTCATCCAACACTACACAGGAGACAATTCTAAACCAGTTACAGTTTAAATTAGACTTTTGTTCAGAGAGAATACTCTCCTCAAACGTTTAAACCCTGTGTGGCATTCAGATCTTCACCAGCATGTTCTTCAGGGGCGGCTGTTCCGTGAGAAATGCTCAGGTGCGTCCAGTGAAACCTGATCCACGTTAAAGTTCAGGCTGAAAGATGACGCCTTGTTTTGTATCAGAGTAATAAGAAGTCCTTCCTGCAGGAGAGCTCGCCTCTAAATATTTAATTTGGAGGAAACTGTGGCAGAACATGTCATGGCACCTGCATCTTTTGTGTCCAGCGTTCACCGTCCACGGTGGAGGAGCAGCCATTAAGGTGCTTGGTGTTAGAAATGGGTGGGAGGTCTACAGGAGCATGTCTGCACAGTTTGATGGAAATGTAGATCTTACGTAGAGCCTGAAGGTGGAATCGGGTGAAAGCAGAATGAGTGTGTGCTTCACAAACGACGGAGGACGGAGCTGTTTGCGTCCTAGAAATGATAGATGGAGATAAAAAGGCTCTCATTCTAGCAGAGAGGTAGCAGCACCGCTCTAGAGAGAAAAAAGATTTTGAAGGCGGTGGCAATGCCAGTTTTCGGCCGAACATTGATGATCGCAGATGAATTTGTTTTTTCTTCAGTAATCAGACTCATCTCCTCCCTCTGTCTCCTCTTCCCTATTTGACAGATATGTGTCACAAAGATGTCCACACGCAGCTGCCAGGGAACAGACTCGGTCATCAAGCCCCTGGACACCATCCCTGAAGACAAGAAGGTGAGAGTGCAGCGCACCCAGAGCGGCTTCGACCCGTTTGAGAAGCCCACGAGCCAGGTGAAGAGGGTCCACTCTGAGAACAATGCCTGCATCAATGCCAAAAGCTCATCCTCCGGCAAGGAGTCCCCCAAACTGCGCCGGCACTCCAGCCCCACCTCTGTGAGTCCACCATTAATGATTATAATAATGTTCTTCCCTTACGTTTGTGTTTCCAGGTTAATAACTGTTGGTTTTCAGAACCTTAGAAATCATGAATCAGAGTATTATCATTAAAATATTTCACAGTCTCTAGTCTTGCATCTGACTGGCCGGTTCTTGCATCACCCAATGCCGCATGCAGAACTTTTGCCTAGACAATTCATCAATGATATAAATATTATGTCCACACAGATCTAGAAGTTGATTAGTTTAGCTTAGCTTAGCATAAAGACATGAAGCAGGGGGAAGAAATGGTGAGCCACATTACCTTTGATTCAGAGATGTAAAAGCTACTGGCTATGATTTGTGTTTACTCTGTTTATCAAACCGTGTAGCTGGACTGCTGGTAAGCGAGCTCAGCTCACAGAGTCGGTCTCCGTTCAGGAAAAACGATAAAAAACAGTGATAACTGCATGTCTGTGACACTCACAGACAGGAAGCTGCATAGAGCAGCTCGCCTGGAAAGCTCAGCAGCCGGAGAATCAGCAATGATTCTAATGATATGGTATTTGGTGGGCGGCCCCCTCTGTCCCAGCTGATGAACAATGAAGAAGCGGGAAAACTTATGCCGGTGTTACCATGGTAACACTGGCTCAACCGGGAAACATAGCTTGTACTTCTGAGATGAGGTCAGAGGTGATCATTCTTATTCTTTCGCTCATCACGAAACTCATTTTACGGCAGTTTGACTCACAGGAAGAAAGAAAGTCACACGAGAAAAATATAGTATAATGATACCTGTTGATCAGCCATAACATTATAACTACTGATGGGTGAACAGAATAACATGGCTTATCTAGTTACCGTGGTTACCTGTCAGTGGGTGGGATGTGAGGCAGCAGATGAACATTTTGTCCAGATGTCGATGAATAAATGGAGGAGTATATTGATTTAAGAGCATTTGACAAGTTTCACATTGGGATGTCTAGATGACTGGGTCAAGTAATTTAGAAAACTGCAGGTTTTATGGGGCATCATGGTCTGCATTGGTTTGAACCTACAAAAGTGGTCCAAGGATGGAGAACCAGTGTCATGAGCGCCATAACTGATGAGCATGGGGAGCTGGTATAAATAATGAACGATCCCAGCTGACATTGAGCAGGATATATATATATATATATATATATATATATATATATATACAGACAACATTCATACTCACCTTCACAAACTATGGACAATTTAGAGTCAACAATTCACCTTTAACACTTACAAAAGTCAAAGAGGTGTCGTTGGATTAAAGAGCATTCTTACATCCCTTTGATGGAATAAGATGGTTTTCAGTTCAAACCTGTTTTCTTAAATTTAACCTCAAACCGGAGGATTTCTTGCATAATGACCACATGATTAATTCATTTGATGTCCCATTGAACTATTTAAGGATAGTACTTCATTTAATTGGGTGTCACCAGATTTAGTATTTTTTTGAAAAAAGTTTATCAGCAATTCTGTTTTTTTATTTACATAGCAGTGCTTTACAAAGTGGGTGTGTTTTTCTACACACATTTAGGCTTAGTGGTAGAATGGAAAACTACACTGTAAAAAAAACAGGGGCCAGTATCATAATAGCAAATTTAGCTTTAGGTTAAAAAAATTAAGTTGTACTAATTGGGAAAATCATGTAATTTTATTTACCCAACTATGTAGCGATTTAACATACAGGATCCTACTGACGGCAAGAAGGTTCTGGGCTAAATCCACCAGGGAACTGGATTTTTCATGTTCTCACCATGTTTGTATTCCAGCTGCCTCCCACAGTCCAAGAAATACATTTAATAATATAACCTATAAACAAATTAAAGTTTTTTATTTGTTTGTTCAAGTAAAAATATATTATTGGATTTTAGGAATAAATAATGGTTTAAAAGAATTTCTTACAAATTAAGAAATTATTTTGTAATAGTAAAAAAAATGGTGTATGGGTTTTAGTGATATATAATGAGAATACGTGAATGCGGTTTTTGTCATGGACGGATGTTATGTTTCTCCCAAACCCTAAATGTAATCTGAAAGAAACTAATAAATTCAGGTTCAACCAATTTCACATATTTTTCAAAATGAGTTCAGAATGTATATTTTTCAGTGTAATTGTTTGTGTAAACATGGAGACAATATTAACTCTTAAAGTCCTGCTCATCTGTTCAGTTGAGCACATTTTGACTCACTGTTTCTTATTGAAAAATGTGACTGAGCCTGTTTATAATATGACCCAGTGACATCACGTATGTGCTAAAGAGTAAGAGGCCAAAGATGAAGCTCTGGGGGACACCACAAGTCAAAGGGGCCACCCAGGAGGAGGCCTTAATCATGGCTGTTAGCAAAGTATTTGATAAGTAGAATGTTATGGCATATTATATATAAAGCAGGCGAGGACTTAGTAAACAAGTTCATGTAACTTGACACGATAAAAAAACTCATACAAAGGTTAAATAGTTTTCTAAAAACATGCTATACCAAGTTTGAGCTAGTTTGAGCTATTATAACATAAACTGACTGAATTGATTTTCTATTAATCTATTTATATTTATTACATTTTTTACTTTTAAAAAATATGTTTGACCAAAAAAAATGAATTGAAGGGATTTAGAGTGTCTAAGATATCGATTAGCTCAAAAACTATCTCATGGGTAATTTTTTCAAATTTTAAACTTTATACGAGGAAGAGCTAGGGGATTTTGGGAAAGGTCGGTTGTACATTTCCAGCAGTAGGAGGAGCTTCATTTCATATATATATATATATATATATATATATATATGTATATGTATGAATAAGATTGATGTTAGGGAAATGAAATACTACCTAGTTTCTGACGTCTTACCTTATGTTATGTCTGGCGAATGGGGTGGGTTCTCTTCTGTCTGACCAGATAGCCTGACCCGGTAGATTGGAAGACTTATAATGATCCTGCTGGATCCAAATGAAAAGATTCCAGGATGTGACTCTCACAAGAGCGTGCCGGGATCTTCTCTGTAATAACAAATCTGTCTGTAATAAACCCATATCTCTAAGAAAGAGACTCCTTGAGTTAATCGTTTTTCCTCAAATGTTCAGAGGACAGGATCTTTCTTCACCAATCGAGCACAATCGAGCCTGTGCAGGCAGTGAATTTGAACCCCGGACCTTGAGAAAAATGGAAAGCTTTTAAAGGTATTCCAGCATCATCACCTCCAGCTTGTAGGAGCTCACCTCTAACATGGCCACAGCTTCCCTCAGAATGTCAGAGCGCCGGTTATTTCTGTATTCATCAGGTTCTAACGGCCCACCTCTTCCTCTGTTCTCCACATGAAACTCATTTCCCAGCTTCTGTCGGCTCACACGCCCTAATTGAAGCCTGTTGACAAAAAAACATAATTTTTCTTAATGATGCAAATGAGATTTTCAGGCGTTAGATATGCAGGGTTCCTTTTTTAATTTAGCTCCGAATGTGAAATGCCTAATGAATTTGCACACAAATACGATTTAATAATTGTCACATGAGGCTTGACTGATTGCCTGCCAGCAGCGCTGCCAGACACTAATGAGTGGTTTCAGCCGCGATTATGAAAATGTGTAAATCGTCCCTTTCATGGTGCCTCTGTGGAGGCAGCCCGACCAGACCGGCTCTCTGAGACGGAGGAGTGGGAGTGAACCTCACCTGGATCATATCCAGCTAAGATTAATCTAACCCTTGAAATACCACTTTGTTTGCATGATGCCTAATATTTGTTTCATTAAATGAACCTGGAGAGTTTTTTTGTGTGAACCTGGAATGTTTCACTGTATGAACCCAGACTGTTCCACTGTATGAACCTTGAATGTTCCACTGTATGAACCTGGAATGTCCCACTGTGTGAACCTGGACTATTCCATTGTATGAACCTGGAATGTCCCACTGTGTGAACCTGGACTGTTCCACTGTATGAACCTGGACTAATCCACTGTATGAACCTGGACTGTTCCACTGTATGAATCTGGACTGTTCCACTGTATGAATCTGGACTGTTCCACTGTATGAACCTTGAATGTTCCACTGTATGAACCTTGAATGTTCCACTGTATGAACCTGGAATGTCCCACTGTATGAACCTGGAATGTCCCACTGTATGAACCTGGACTGATCTACTGTAGGAATATGGACTGATCCACTGTATAAACTTGGGCTATTGGACTTTTTAGCATCAGGCTTAGATCTAATCACTGGTTTCATTTTTGATACATTTTTCTGGTGGTAACACACAAGGACTTTCTCTAAAAAGGTTTTTGAAGTTTTTATCCTTCTCTCACACTATCATATCATGACAAAGGGGCGATCCTCTAGATTTATGACTTCCTTTTTAGTCATTGTTCTCCTCACCGAGAAATTTCCCCGGTAGTAGAAGCTCTTAGAGCTAATTCCTGTACAAAAGGAAAAAGTAAGGAAACCGCTTCACAACCATAATCAGAGCCGCTTGATTCGGAATCTGCTTTGCATAGAAATGATATCACAAAACTATAATACAGTATTTTTTTTTCAATTTTCTTTCACTCTGACATCTATCTATATATCTGATAGACGTTTGAAAAAACAAACAATAGAGATGAAGGCGCTGTAGAGCCATTACTTGGGCTTCATCCATTCCTTGTATTACTACCAATAACTTATCTTCACAAAGTTGATTACAGTTTTATACGAAGTCACGTGACAACCGGGTTAAGGGAAGATCCCAAAATGTGAGAGAAATGGCTGATGAAAAGAAATGACACCTGGCTCTATCACATCTGTTATTCATATTAAGTATGAAGTAAGTGCCTCCGTTGTGTCGGTAGATTGATGAAAATGTTTGCTTTTGTTTTGTCTATTTGCACGTATTTTCTTAAGCAGCGGTTAATTTGTCACTGTTTGCCGTCGTAACCGTCTCCTCTGTTGAACCGAATCATCTGTTGGTTTTCTGTAACAGTCCAGTACACTAAACTAGGTGGAGCTTTATCTACAAACGTTTATGGGCCTTCATTTCTCATCCTTAGGTCCGATTTAGCCCAAATTTGGTGCCAATTATACAACTTGGGACATTAATCTTTTATGTATAATATTATATGTCAAAAGTTCATATTTTACTGATTAAGGGAAGTTTTTACGGAGAACGCTTTTTTTTTTGCACAGAATCGGCTTGGTTCAGATTTTATTATGTTAAAAAAAGTGAAAAAAACTGAATAAGCTGTAGGAACTTTTATTTGTGCCTGATAAATGCCTGAGAGGGGCCTTTCTTTGTAGCCCGGCCTCACAGAGGCAGCATGAGTCTCTTAGAGACGTTCCTCCGGCCAAAGGGAGGAACATCTCACTGTCAAACTGAGCCGTTTCATGGGTAGAGTTACACTTCCTGCTCGGTCCCAGGAGGAAAACTAATTTGTTTAGAGAAGGCCTGAGAAGTGCTCAGCTTATTAGAGCTGCACAGGATGGTGAGATCCCCACAGAGGGAGTAAAGACGGCAGAGATGAAGCGACGTCGGCAGTAGATCCCGTTCTGTGGAAGGTGCGTGTTTTCAGACGCTGCACGTCTTGAAGGCTGCCTCCTATGAACACGGGAGAGTTTGAGGTTCGCCTCCAGAGAGATTAATAAATATATAAAACAAACAGTAGAAGGATGAACCACATCAGCCCCGTCTTAGCCTCTCTTCACCAGTTTCCAGATTTTGACTGGATTTTTTTGGATCTTACTGAATACTGTTAAAGCACTGCAGGGTTTAGCTCCGAGCTGCATCACTGGGCAGCTCCGCCCCTCTGAGCCTGGGTGCAGTCTCAGATCTTCAGTTCCTGTGTCGCGCCTCAGGACTCAGCTATGGAAGTCCCTGCCTCAACACTTAAAATATACGTTCTGAAGAAAGCCTGTCATTAAACCGAACACAGTCGATCGCCTGGCTGTTTATTATTTACTTTACTTTACTTTTGTTTGCATATCTTAATTCCATATATGGACCCTTGTTCTTTAATTAATTATTTTAAATGAGCCCACATGTAATAATAAAAATATATATAATTATAATAATATTTACAATGAATATTATTCTTATTTAGGTATTTTTTATTATTATTATCATTATTATTGTTATATTATTATTAATATTGTTTTTTGTTATAATGAAATGTGCCTCATCCCTTAATTGAAAATCAATCTTCAAAGATAAAAACAATATCGATAAAATAACTTTTTCAATTAACCAATGTACTTTCGTACAAACGGATTTACATTCAATGTAAAAACAAAAACAAAATTTCATCGTATTTGAAAGAAATAAACAATATCACAAAGAGCAGGTTAACTTCGTCATCATTATGACAAAATAATCAAAGTTTCATTTTTCTTTTTCTTTTTTAGGTATTCTCTTTGATGACAAACTCTTGGCTGGATTTGTTTGCAGTAAAGTCCCAAAATCTCTTGGAATCCTGAAATTACATTACATTAAATTACTTGATGAATTACATTATTTTGTAGTTTAATTCAACCTTACTTAACTTACTGTAATATTGTTTGCGAAAGTACTTTTTCATTTCATCTCCCAAAATATTTCTGCTCTAGAAATGGTTTATTTAGTCAACAACTTTATCCAAATCTGATGCACCCACTGCTCCAAGTTACATTCTTTGTCTATTTTTGATATTAACATTCTCCAAATATATGATTTGTCTTTAAATGTGTATATTTATATTATTACTGATTTACCGTCTAGCTTTAGATGGCATTTTGGTAAAAAAAATCTCAATTTCATTGGAGAGGCTGAAAATCTTCATCCTCTTTTATAGAAAAATTCAGTGGTCAGTATTGTATCAGTTATCTTTTGGGGAAAAGTGTTAAAGTTTAAAGGATTCTATTACATCATTATCGGAAAATTTGATGATATTTAAAATATGTTGAATGTTTTATGTGAGATTTTATAATGCTAACGTTTTAAATGTGTTGTTTTTTTGTATTGTACATATTTAGGTCTTTCTTCTCTTGGGCTGGTTTTCATACAGAATGAGCTGATACAGATTTCTAACACACCCTCACCTTCAGATCTCCTTTACTGTCTTGTTTCGACGGTGCGAAATAAAGACATAAAGACAATATATTAAGACTCTGGCTCATTAACACTCAGATGAACGCAGGAAGTCATTTTAGAGACTATCAGTGAAGATGAAAGTGGAGCTTGTTTCCTCTTTACAGCTCGGTGGAGCAGTGTGTCGCTCTGCTGCCTCACGATGTAAACTGTTATAAGTTGGCTTTGATTTAAAGCAGTCGGGAAGCCGAATGCCGAATCAAAGATGTATCAGAAGTAATTGTAGTTTTTTGTAGTTTTAATAACTTAAATTAAAGTATGTACTTACCAATTGGTTTCTATACTTTTTTGTATTTAAGAACATGCATTTAATCTATCCGTCAGAGTCAGACCACTCGCCGTATGTCAGCTGAGATAGGCTTGAGAAGTCTCTCCTAGGCATGACGTGTATTGTGTGTTTTCCTTCTCTGGATGCCTGGATTCATCCCGTCCATATTAGCTTTTCACGTGTCCCTTCTTTTGTATCCCCCAGCCTACAAGCCCCAAGTTTGGGAAGGCAGATTCCTATGAGAAGCTGGAGAAACTGGGAGAGGGTTCATACGCTACCGTCTACAAAGGAAAGAGCAAGTAAGTCGTTCCTGCATGATAGAAAGATAGACATACAGACAGATTGCTGACTTATTTAATCAATAAATCCCCGTGGGGAAATGAAGTAGTCATAGCAGCAGGTACCGACAAACATTATGCAAAGACATGGGTGCATAACCTTGTGTGTATAAATGAATCCTGTATTGATCGCATACAGCTGTTCACGGTACAACATAGTGAAATTATTTCTCTGTATTTGACCCATCCCTGAGGGAGCAGTGGGATGGGTCACCCCCTTTGAAGCACCCGGGGAGCTAGGGTTTCAGGGTCTTGCTCAAGGACCCTACGACATGTAGACCCTGGTGGGACTCGAACCAGCTACCTTCCGAACGGGAGACGGCCGGTTTACCCACTGAGCTGGAGGCCCCCCCTATATATACATATAAATACATACACACACATACACACCGTATCATAGTTATAATATGATAATAAAGGTGTTGTAATAATTACAATAAACACAAAGTCAACAACAACAACAATAATAATGCTACTAATTATAATAATAATGATTCTGGTCATAATAAGAAATTATAATATATATGACTTGTATCACATATAATAAAACATCAGTATCAAGTATGTTTAGGTTGACTGAATGTTCAGAGGAGTGTTTAAGTTTGGAACGGTCCAGATTAGTCCTGTTCAGTGTCCACGGGCCTGGCAGAGGTAGACGAGTAACGGCTGGTGGGGAAGACCCCCTGTGGCGCTCCTTAGCACAGCAAGGTCAAAGAAATCTGTTGTTGGTTATCCAGAGCCTTCTCTTCTTTATGGCTCATGAGAGCCTCTCATGCAGGCGCTGAATATCACATTTAGATTAGAGGAGCAGGGCTCTAACTCAATCTTTTAATTACACTCACACAGCTGAGTTTCATGTTCGTGATCTTTTCTACTGACACTGATGCTGCAGATCCCACACATTCAATGCCACGCCGTTTATTACGATCGAGCCCAGATGGAGCTTTTGCTTCTTTCGTTCAACAGCTATGCTCCATCTTCTTCTTTTGTGCTAATTAAATATTAGAAAATGAAATTTCCGCACGTATCTTGTGTGAAACTCCCGAGAATCTAATTTTGCCAGTAATGACGTTCGTGCGTGTTTCCCCTCGCTCAGACAGCTCTGATTGGTTGGCTTCATTCTCTGCTAATCCTGTGGTCTTGTCCCGGGGTCTCACTTCACTGCTTCTAAATTACATGTCATTGACTAAACAACCACGATCCCCGACGGCTTCGCCGGTTCTAATGGATTCTCTTTTTTCAGCGGTATAACTGTACTTTGTCTGTGCTTGTGTGTTGCTGACAGGGTGAACGGTAAACTGGTGGCTCTGAAGGTGATCCGTCTGCAGGAGGAGGAAGGAACGCCCTTCACGGCTATAAGAGAAGGTGAGGGGTTCAGAGGGGGTAATAAATATTACTGAAATATAAACTAACCGTCAGAGGCGTCGTTCTCATGATGAATTTGTTGCATGAAAAGAGGTCAGGACTTCTTCATGCTGCCATTCATTACCTCACCGGGAGAGACTCCCCGTGGAGACTTTGCCGCTGTCTCTTTATGAGGCAGGCCCGGTTCACCTCTTATTCCACTGCTCACTTTTTTATTAACGCAATGGAGGCATAATAGAGGTCTGATTTGTTTGGCCTCTGGAGGTAGCAACAGAGGCAAAGCAGACGTACGTACGTGCAGTATAGGTCAAAATCTGCTTAAAGTGCCTTTGAGAATTCACAAAAAAAGTATTTTGATAATGATGAAATTACAGCAAAAAAAAGAGAAAGTTTTACTGTAAAATATGCGATAGTTGCACTTTCTTATCCAAATATAATCTATTATCAAACATATCCAGTCAAACTTTGAAGCCATTCTATTTGGTCCATTTGTTTGTTAGGAAATCACAGAATAGGGTTTGTTCACATCCTAAAATAAGAATTTATTTTTATAAAAAACGAAAACTCCACTTTGTCACCAAAGCACGAGGTTTGGTCAAATTTGTGTGTATTGTTTGTATTTTTTTTGTTACATTGTAATTCAATCAATTAATTTAGTAATTTTTTTTCAACCATTTTGTTTAAAGATCAAAACCATGTTTTGACCCTGTCCATATGATGAAAATAAAGTTATCAAAAACAGTGAAAGGATAATTTGTCCAATGGAGGAGGAAGTGGTCACATGGTCACTGCGAGAAGTTTGACAGCCTTTGTCATTCAAAGGAAATTTGAGATGACACTCGGATTGTTTCAAAACACATTATGAATAATTGAGAAGCTGAATTCAGCCCCTTTGTGTCGCGTGACTTACTTTTGTTACATAGCGAGACAAATGCTGCTTAATATTATTTAGAAAAATATTATCCATGCATAAATGAGAACTTTGATACAATAAGTTCATTCAAGTTCTATTTTAAATGCAATTGTTAGGTCCTTAAATTCACGACAAATGTGATAACATTTACTCTGAGCTGGAATTTTGGATTAGAATGGCCAACAGAAAAAATAATATTCACCAAGAGATTTGTATGAACCTGGACTATTTCACTGTATGAACCTGGACTATTTCACTGTATGAACCTGGACTGTTTCACTGTATGAACATGGACTGTTTCACTGTATGAACCTGGACTGTTTCACTGAATGAGCCTGGACTGTTTCACTGTATGAACCTGGACTGTTTCACTGTATGAACCTGGACTGTTTCACTGTATAAACCTGGACTGTTTCACTGTATGAACCTGGACTGTTTCACTGTATGAACCTGGACTGTTTCACTGAATGAGCCTGGACTGTTTCACTGTATGAACCCGGACTGTTTCACTGTATGAACCCGGACTGTTTCACTGTTTGAGCCTGGACTTTTGTCACTGTATGAACCTGGACTGTTTCACTGAATGAGCCTGGACTGCTTCACTGTATAAACTTGGACTGTTTCACCTTGTGAACCTGGACTGATTCACCGTATAAACCTGGAATGTTTCACTTTATGAACCTGGACTGATTCACTGAATGAACCTGGACTGTTTCACTGTGTGAACCTGGACTGTTTCACTGTATGAACCAGGACTGTTTCACTGTGGGAACCTGGACTGTTTCAGTGCAGTCAAAGCTGTGACACTTTCTGCAGAATATTGTTTTCACAAATATATTAACAAGCAAGTAGATTAACGCAAGGATGGATTTGGAACAGTGTCTTGTTTTTGTTTGTAGCCAAACTTTTATAACACACACTTATATTGTATAACTTAAAAATAATAAAATACCTGGGCGATGTAGTGTAACATGAGGAGGGCACTTGTACTTTATTTTCTCATTAAAGCAGAACTCTTAAGAACCCACTGGCCCACTCTGCTGCCTCTCAACTCCTTCAAAATAAGAGCACTTAACATAAATTACGAAACTGCTTGCTAACAGGAAAATTTTAATCACAAATTTGATGAGGCGAAGACCATAAAAAATGTATTTCATGTGATGGTCAGGTTACAGGATTTTAACATTTATCGTAAAAACATGCATATTATCATGAATATCATGAATAAATGCCTCGCGTAGCATTTATGGCGAGTTTTTTAAACCGCCATAAAATCTCGCTGACCTCAGTTTTTAAACCCACGAGCCCATCAGGTTTACAGTGTCGCCGTAAACCCTCACTTGTTTACAGTAACACTCACCTCCACACACAAACCCACACGCACACACATTGCGTGATGATAAAATCACCCTGTGTGTTTGATCTGTCGGCGATCCAAGGCCTGATGAAGTGAAACACACACAAAAGTCGGCTCTCCCATGGAGCGAATCAGAAAGGCACTTTGAAATTTAACTAATTCAGCAGTTCTAGAGCAGGAAGCTCCCAGCGCTGATGTGTGATCAGCATAACCCGCCGCCGCTGAATAAACTCACGCATCCAGAGGAGAGTTTGGTGTCCTGAGCTTGTTAAAACTTCCAGCGAAGTGCTCGGTGCACATGTTGGAGCTTCAAACGTTCTCACTTAGAGGCCTCCTGCCTCATCTGGTATTTATCAACCTTTAGGTTCTCCTACAGTATGAATGTATTCATGAATTTCCATCGCTCCAGTCCATTGAATCTCCCGTCTGCCCTCGGAGAAAGAGCCGTGTCTTTGCTAAATGAATCTCATCAGCAACCATCGGAAAATCCCAATTTTATCACATTGTAAAAACTGCTCGTATTACGCCACCGTCACATTCTTTCCTAATTGAAGTATTCCCTACAAAAACATCTCTGTTTGTTGGTAAGCTGTGACCCAAAACGTTCTCCCGTCTGCAGATGGTGGAGAAAAGTGCTGAGGGAGGAATTAAACCTCTTCAACTCGGCAAGGATTGTTAGGTTTAGTTCAAAAAGCATGACCCAAGTGCAGATGTCAAGGGAGGCAGAGAAAAGTAAAAAGAACGATGGAGGACATGGAAGAACTTAACTGTGGAAAAAACAGAGAAGACAGCGAGCTCAGGAAGGGCAAGGAGCAGGAAGAAATGTTAGAAACCAAGAATCTTTACTTCAATGTAGCTGAATTTACGGAGAACACAAAAACAATCACACCTATTTATCAGTCAGCCATATCCACCTGCCTAATATTCTGAAGGTCCACATTTTCCAGCGTACACCCGTTGCGCCCTGGACTCCAGCGGACCTCTGAAGTTGTGCTGTGGAGTCGTTGGTGATGATGATTCCATAATATCCCCATCTTTTAGGGGATATACAGTAATGATAATAGTCGCAAGATCAATTAAGATGTACTGACAAGCTTGCTTGTTTTTTTTTGCACAGTCAGCCCAGATCATTGCAGTGAGTGTGAAAGTCTGAAGAGACGATAACAAAACCTCTCTGGGACTCTGACAAGCCTCTCTCCTAACGTAATGGGAGGTTTGATCTTCCCAGAGCATTATCTCACTGCTTCGCTTATTAACAAAACCTATTACATCATAAATGTGTTGACAAACGGCTGTGAGAACGCGGGGCAGTCAATCCCGTATTTTCTAATCTTCCGTTAATCCCCTGAATGTATGTGGCGAGCCTGGAAGTCAGCCGCTGTTGCATTCTAATGATGCAACTAATGAAGGCGTAGATCAGAGCCGCCTCTGCTCTTTGGATATGAGCTCCTCATTAACGCTCACTTTATCTTCTCTCTCTCTCTCTCTCTCTCTCTCTGCAGCATCTCTGCTCAAAGGCCTGAAGCACGCCAACATCGTCCTCCTCCATGACATCATCCACACCAAGGAAACCCTGACGCTGGTCTTTGAATATGTGGTGAGGTCGCAAGCTGCCACGCTGACATCACCCCGTCCAACACTTTATGCTTCGGTTGCTGAACTGTTTTTTAAGAAGGCATAGTTTGAAAAGGTCACAGAGGTCATCTGCTGTCTCTGTGTCTGCAGTTTGATTGATTTGACCTCGTTGTCCGCTCGCTGACTGACACTCCATTTTTAATACCGAGCCCGCAGAAGCTGGGCTTTGAATATTTTGATTGGCGTACTCTTGTTTTTTCCACTCATTGCCTTCTGATGGCAGCTAGAAGCACCAGAGGCTGATCAGTCCGTTTCCAGAACAGGAAGCCAGGGGGGCTTTATTTTGGAAAGGTCAGGCTCTTAGAATGTTTTCACAACTGTCCGGCATCGTAATAATGGCCAACGGGAGATCCTGTTGGAAAACAGTTTATAGACGCTGACAGCGACCGCAGGCTCAGTGCTGGAGGACATCCAGAGCTCCAAAGCAGGTGAAGGTATCCTGAAAGAACATCATCAACGTCTTCAACATTCAGAACAGTAACGTTGAGTAACTGGGTCTGACGGAAAACACTGGAGCCCCAAAAGTTGATGGCCACATTGATATTCAAGTCAGCGTTTGATCTCAAATTGAAGAGCGAAGCCAATTCCTTCAACCGGAGGAGGTTCACTCAGCTTTTCATCACCTCAGCATTAATGAGTGTGCAAACAGCGCCGTGCCCCCCCGTCGTTAGGTAGGACTCCAGTCAGAGGTTCAGCTTCTGAGGAGGATGCAGTGAGACGTGGATGGAGCTCTGGAGCTCGCTTCCGATGAAGAATGAAAGCAGATCAGTTTGACTTTAAACACAGATGTCATTTATCCGTCCTCATGAAATACTCCCTGATCATTCAGTTGAGCTGTTACTGGAGTAAATTAAATCTGCAATACCTTAAAATAGAGGGAATTGTTTTCACATTAAGGAATTAATTAAATTGCAAAAAGCTTTTCAACTTTCTTTATCCTACAGACCAGCTTCATAATGATAAACTGCAAAAACAGCCATACTAGCAATAAGCCAAATACTTTTATTTTCAAACTGTATTTAAATTAAAAAAACAAACAAAAAAACCCATCTTGCTTGGCTACAATTCTTCAAATGAGCATAAAATGTCACCGCTATAAACGCTGTAATGAACCTTAAAACAAGAAAATAAATGCTCAAATTTAAGATTATTACAAGCAATGAAAAGTTATTTATCTCATATTGATTTACCTCAAATAAGTATTATGGAACTGATTTTTAAGAATCTATACCTTCAAGATTAAAGTTTCGGAGAAAAATAATTACAAAATTACTTTAAATAGAATTTCCTTTTTCCTAAAAATGCAAACCATCGTTGTAGCTTGTTACTGGTTAAAACCAGCTCAATATCAGCAGGATTATCTCATTGAACAAACAATAAGATACAAGTTTTAAAAAATTTGACAATTTTTCTAATCTGAAGATGCTTGACAAGATTATTTTTCTTTTCAGGAAATATAAAATTTGGTCCAAAAAAAACTTTTATGGAATTCCTTTTTTGCAGTGAATCCTGTTGTGTTAAAACAACGGGGAACCGACTCGTAGATGCGTCGGTCCCTTTAAGACCCAGCACTGGGTTTCTACAGTGCAACATGAGTCTGTTAATGGCTGCCTTCAGCAAAATGTAATGAATCACGTGACCTCAGCGGAACTGTTATAATTCTACTCCAAATATTATCCTGAGGTTGGCGGGTCTGAAATCTCTGCTGGTTTTATCTCATGTTGATCTGCTTTACATACAGACAGCTTTTCAGCAAGACACATCAGATCATTTTTCCCCTTGCAGCGCCTAATGATGATTGACAGGGAGAGGAGGGGAAACAGTGACAGGTCTAACAGAGAGGCGGAGGAGGTGGACAGGCATGTCCGCGTCGGAGCATCTGTGTGAATTATTCAGCAGGCGAGGCTCCGCTGCTGCTGGCGGCGGTGGAAGATGGTCGGGATAGGCGTGGATTCAGGGCCATCCTCCATCTGCTGACAAAACCCCGAGGTGAAGGGCGGTCCGTCGTCACGCTGCATCTTAGATGAGGCTGTGTAATGGAAAACATCAGCTCAGCTCTCCCTCATATCGGACATACGATGGGATGAACCGAATGCACGACATGGACCAAAATATATACACACAAACAACCCGTTATGATGTGGTCTATTGTCGACCGCCATGATTCTCAGGTCCATCTAGACTCTGTTAGAACCTTTAGGACTCTCTCCTGCTGCTGTAACACTCTGCTCTCCTGTTTCATGTTCCAGCACACAGACCTGTGTCAGTACATGGACAAACACCCCGGGGGTCTCCATCCAGACAACGTGAAGGTATGTGCAACAATGCAGCTTATCCATCCGTCCGTCTGTCTGCCTGTCTGTCTGTCTGTCTGTCTGTCTTTCTGTCTGTCTGTCTGCCTGTCTGTCTGTCTGTCTGTCTATCTATCTATCAGCCAATCAATCAATTAATCAATCAATTAGCCAATCAATCGATTAATCAATCAATCCATCAACCAATCAATTGATCAACCAGTCTGTCATGACACATTTCACAGTAACATTCTGTTTTCAAAAAGAATAATGTTATCTATGTCTTGATTTTTATAGTCTGTTACTGTTGTCCTTTGACCAGTTTTATGTAATTATAAACTATCATTTTTAGTGTTTATTTGATCTCTCAGCCCTGCAGTGGTACTGAGTAGACCTCTGGTGTATTACACTAGCTCACTTGGTAACCAAAACAGAGTCAGAACCATCTCTGACGCAGAGAACCGCCACTTCATTTTTAAAAGCCAGGGTGAATACACACCTTTACTCCTGAGTGTTTTTAAGTGACCAAAAACTACTCTTTTGACAGGTAAGAGGTTACACACGTAACTACAACAAACTACCACCCCCATGACTTAAAGGGCCAGGCGCGGCTCGTAACAACCAGTGGATCACAAACTTGCTCCAAGTTGACCAAACAGGCCGCACGGATTCAGGCCTCTTTTTCTCTCGTGTTGCTGCGCTGCTGCTGCTGTGCCAATACTTTGCATGTAATGCGTATATTTTTGACTTTGGTTGTCTTCTCTTTTTCCAAAGAACTTCCACACCACAGACTGTGAGCAGAGGCTGAGCGTAGTCGCTTAGATTCATCTCATTCTCACATGAGAGTACAGGCGCCGCTTTGCTGCGGTTTATGTTATGAATGAAAATGCTGTGGAATGGTTGTGCTTCCAAAGAATGGATCACATATACGTCTGAATAGAGATCGCAATCTTTTGCGATTAATCGCCCGCCCTAGAACAAGCTGTCATTATATCTCCCAAAAGTCGGTAATGTTGTGAAATCGTCGTTGCCACCGCCACGCCCGCTTCGCGGCCGCACTTCCTTCGTGTTAACTCGATAACTCTATTTCATGACTCTATCTACTATATCGTGGATCATTTTCAAATTTTAGACCTACATAGACCTTAGTTAGAGGAAGAACGGGAGTATTCTTGGGAAAGTTCGGTTGTATATTTCTGACAGTAAGAGGAGCTTTATTTGCAAAATGTCAGGCAATAACTTCTCATCAATTGGTCTGACTTTGTCCGAACCTGGTGGATGTGATCGAGGAGATCTTTCTTGTATATGTCATATTTTACTCTAAAACTTCATATTTTACTCACTAAGGTTTTTTTTTTTTTACATACCTCAATAACTTTGTACCCCAATAGACTTCAGTGAGAGGAAACATTTATTGTGGCAAAGGTCGTTGGTATATTTCTGACACTAGGGGGAGCCTTATCTGTAAAAGTTTTCCCTTAGGTCATTTCTTAATCAATTTGGATATGAATCAAGTCTACCAATCTATCTTGTATGAATCGATTTTAATTCAAGTAGTTCATATTTTAGTCACTAGGGGGAGCTTTTTTAAAACGCTCTTTTTGCGGACATAGCATGTTAATCCAGGGTCGGATTTTGGGGCGTATTAGTTGACTCTAGGAGATCTAATTACGTAAATACATTTTGTTTTACCAGAATAGTACATCATTTCTTCACCAGGGGTAGCTTTTGACAAAAGAATACTCTGGGCATATCTTTACATTTAATTTTTGGAGTTCAGTCAGGGGGATTGCTTGTGCAATGCAGGAGATTATGGACTTTCCTTGGATACCTGCTGCCAATGAGAGCAGCATAGGTCTTGATTTTTTTCCTTCCTATCATGATGAAGGACAGTATTACTAAATGCTACTAAACAGATCATTTACTTTCAGTGCTCATGTGATCAGAGCTGTTTCAACAGTCGTTATCAGTCCTTCTGTCTTTAGTGAAACGGACCCATGTCAGGAGGAGCTAAAGACTTAACTCATTCAGTAATGGTTAGTTCTTCCGTTGATGTCTGCCGCCCCTGAAAAGCCTCTTTGTTCAACAACCTGCTGCTTTGCTGCGGCTGTTATCCTAGACGCTGATCAATGGTACGATAGACGTGAACAATCGCTCACTGGTTCTTTCCTCCGAGAGGCTGCTGAGAGAACAGAGCCTGACTGAGTGAATGAGGTCGTGTGGTGCTGATGTTGGCACTGGGATGTTCCGTCATGCAGAGAGGTGACAGTTCGGGCTGTAGGTGTTATGTAACGCAAATGGGGATTTACATTCGGTGATGTATTTTTCTCTCGCTGGCGCCGGCGTCATTGAAGTTGAATAATTTAGGATTACTCAGAGCGAGGTGTTGTTTGGCTGACGGGACGCTTCAGAAGTGAACTCTAATCTGCTGAGACGGTCTGTGGCTTTTGTTTCTGCGCAATTATGTGACGACGGTCGCTTTAATAATCCAATCCAAGAAAAGCCCCAAACTAACAGACATCCTGTCTAGTTAACGCTTCTTTAACGATCTCTGCCATGAGTGTGCATCCGGCTCTATGTGAACGATGTAGAATCAGATGAGGCTGGATATTTAAGACGACTCATATATTTATGATTTATAGACATCTGAGAAACAATTTCCTGTGTGCAGGAAATCGTTTGTTTCTGACAGGAAATCTCCATATGCAGTGAAGTCACCAAGAAGTCAAAGAGGACATGAATTTTCTCCAAATGTTTGCGTTGATTCCTTCCACATTCCAAAAATATGCAGCATATGAAGCTCAAGCAGAGATACAATTAGAAAAACTTCCATTTCCCACTTCACACAACTGTGGCGTCGGCTGATATCAACGCCTATCATCACACTGACACATCTTCTCCTTAGCCTAAATGTTAAACCCTCCATTCATTTATGTGCACCTTCCATCTCCATATCTAAAAACATTCCTCAAATCCATGAACTTCATCATTCATCAGTCTCAGCAGGGTTATCAATCACCACCACCAGTATCCAGAATCCAAAGGTCCTGAAGCCTCCCTCGCCATCTGATCCAACTCATCACAAGCTAGTGATCAGAGGACAGCTCTGTTCCTCTCTACACCCAGGTGTCCGAGACATACGGCAGCAGATTTCGATGATACTTGGATCAGATTGGTCTGATCCAAGTACACTTATGGGCCATCTTATCCTCGAACATTTTGTTTGTTATGGACAGTACATGACCATCACGGAAATCCAAAAATAAAGCACCATTCTGGTTTAGATCAGGCAGGCGGTTTCTCCCAATCGAGCCCTTCCAGTTTTCTCCAGCGTTGCCAAATTGGGTGTTGAAGTCACCGAAGAGAACCATTGAGTCCCTGGCGGGAACACTTTTCTAGGACACCAGCCAGAGACTCCAAGAAGGTAGGATACTCTGAACTACTGTTCAGGGCGTGGGCACCGACAACAGTCAAGCCTTCTCTCCTACGCC
The DNA here is from genome assembly GCA_009660295.1 of Lophius piscatorius. Classification (NCBI taxonomy): domain Eukaryota; kingdom Metazoa; phylum Chordata; class Actinopteri; order Lophiiformes; family Lophiidae; genus Lophius; species Lophius piscatorius. The sequence goes on along the minus strand of VRLP01003734.1, from coordinate 4,830 downwards.
TCTCACCGTGGGCAACTTTAGAGAAGGATAAATTCCAGCCCTTCTCCAGGATATATGTTCTGCAAACAAGGCTGTGGATAAAGGAAAGCCAAACTAAATCTAGCTGGTACCACTGCATCTCCCGCACAAGCTCAGGTTTTCTCCCAGGCAGAGAGGTGACGTTCCACGTACCTAATACCTATTGCCTGCTGCCTGTACAGCTTTGCATCTGACCAGAATGCTCATCCTGCAGGTAGTGAGCCCACAGGGTGGTGGCTCCATGAAATTTGTTTGGGCTTGGCACGGTAGACACCCATGGAAAGGGGCCGGCCACAAGACGGTCGCCAACAATGATTTGGGAGTTGATACTTGCGAGAATTATCTCACTCCTCATGCTAAGCTAGGCTAAGCACTTCAATCTCAGAGCTTAAAAATGCAAACAATTCCCCTCAGATGTATCTCTTCTCTCAGGAAGGTTTTCGATTGCGATCTTTTTGTTTAAAGTCCATTTCTGATCATGTTCAAAGCACACCATGATAGGATGTAAGATGAATTTAAAAAGCGACTCCATTGTGAGCTGAGGAGAAGCACCGTGAAGCAGGTTAATATCTGTTAATATGTCTTTTATGAGTCACTTTCATGCAGTTACTCGGCCAACCTCATATTTACTAATCAGATCTCTAAGAGCTATTAGTGCCAGTGGTACTAGATCAAGCTAACATTCAGCCACGTTCACTGCTAACATGATTACTGGTCAAGAGGCTGAGAGCTGAGTGTGTGAGGGCTCTGTGTGTCCTCCTTTAGTTAGATGTAGTTAACGATCTAACTAGACTACATACTGGAAGATAAAAACAGATTGATGCTGCTCAGTGAGGATGACCTCACCCTCAAACTGGAGTGCTCCTTTTATTAGATTATCCGCCTTCTGATGATAAGTCGTGTCTCAAAGCCATCTCTATAGATCAGTGGGAAAATGATGTCAGTTCACCCCATAATACAAGCCATATAACAGTTTTTTAAACTCATATCAGGTGCAGCCCTCAATTTCTGTGTTTACATGCACACCAGTATCCTGATTATGAGGCGTTTACATGGAGCGCAGAGCAATCGGGTTCTTCTTACCACAGTATGCATATTAAATACTTGTATCTAGTAACTGAAAACCGTCTGCTGTTTGTTCAGCTGACTGCAGATAGCTTTTAAATTATTTGACCTTGCTCACAGAAAATGAGGCCAATTCAGTTCAGAGCATCCGCAGTGCTATTAAACTTCAACACGGCGTTGTGGATATGAATAATTCACTTTTCTTAACAGCAAAAGGAGACGAGAGTGACGAACAATATTAAACATGTCCTCCACTCTGACAGCTGTCAGTCTGTCGATCAGACATCCCGAAGGACTAGTGAGCTCGAGGTGTAGATAGAGAGACCAATTGTCCGTGTTTCTTTGAGGTTTATTATTTGTTTTCGTGTTTGTTGGTTTTTTTATTTCAGAATTGAATTTGGAAATATGAAAAACGAGTGGCTATTACATTTTTTTTTTATTTTCAAGATCAAAAAGGGATGAGGGAAATTTGAAAAATGTTTTGATTACCATTTAGCAATTAGATTAGGTAAAAAAATTTAATCACTATGAGACAGGAACTTAATCAGGGTTTGCATTTTTTGTTTTCTGGGACCGGATATTGTGCGCACCAATTAGGACGGTTTCCTGAGATATTGTGGCAAATAGGAACGACATTAGCAGCTCTGAATTCAGGTTAATCTTGATTATAACCACTAATACACACGCCAATCAACCATAACATTACAATCAGTCACTGACTAGTTTACGTATACAATGAAGCCTAAAACGACTGTCTTCCTGTCTGACAGTAAAATGTGGCTTCCCAATTTGTGGTGTGTTTGTGTATATATGTGTTTTGTGGGTCATTTAGCAAAATGAGAAATGTTCAGCTGCACTCTGGAGTCCACTCCACCTGAGATCTTTATAACCATAAACCACCTGATCCAGTAGTACGGGTATCTCATCAGATCCAGGACGGATCATGTGGTAGGTGTGTGAGGCAACATGCGCATACATTTCTTCAAAACCTGCAGAATGACTCCAGTTTGAAGCTATGGAGAATATACAATGATCAGCCACAACATTAGAACCACTTATAGGTCCTGATATTGTGGCTGATAAGTATGTGTATCAGTGGTTAGAATCAGATTAACTCGATTTCAGAGCTGCTGAGGTATTTTATATCAAGAGGAAAAGACCCTAGAAATTTTGCGTTGAAGTAACCTGTTACTATTGAGTAATAAAGTGATGATTGACAGCTCACAACTGTACCGCTCTCTCTCACGAGACCCCATCCCCCTCATTGGTGCCCACATAGACGACCACATTTGGTTTTAGAAAAGGGAGAAACTGACCCTTTCTCATTTCTGTTCTCTAAGTATTTTTTTTTTTAGAAAAGAAAATCAACCCAATTGTTTTAAATTTCAGATATTCCTGGTGATTTTTATTCAAAATGAAATTTTTGCATTTTAAAACGAAACAATCTTCCACTCGTTCTGTGATATCTGTAGGTCAAACAAATACATTTAAATACCAAAAGACGCATTGATTCAAACAGGTCCAGCAACGTTGTAATGACATCAAAACGTCTCTTTGTCCCTCCTTTTACGGTCTGGTCTATTTACGCTCAGAGGCCCAGCAGTACAACACAGACACTCACATTAAAACACATGCCAAAGATAATTCTGGGTCCATCTGTAACTTTATGGTCCTCTGTGGTCGGCTGATGCCGTCTCCTGATTCAGCCCATTAAGGACATCACTGTACAGATGCTTAGTGACAAGATTAGGTTTCCCTCCACCACCAGCTGGCAGATGGTGAACCTTCTCACTCCATTTAACACCGCTTCACTTTAGTTCCCCCCCACAGACTCACAACTTTTACTCGTTTCAGCAAAACACCAGTGACACAGCCATTGGTTCCTGTGGTTTGAGTCCATAGTCCTTGTCTGTTTTTCCATTTTGTAGGAGAATATTCACGACCCTCAAAGAAACGCTTATCAAAAGGTTTCAAAATCAATAACTAGAGCTCTCAATTAAATACAGCGGAGCAGAAGTATAAAGTGGCATGAATGGAAATAATTGACTAAAGTACAGTCCTTCTTTAAATGTTCTTAGTTAGCATCCACCAAGGGATACAATAAATAATTTAAAAGGTAAATACAAGGAAAAAAATGCTCCTTCAAAATTAATAAAATAAATAAATATTAATATAATAATATAATGTGTTTTTATCTTGTAATAAGTTCCAACAAATCTGCCAATTTGAACAAATTGGGAATTTGCCTGTTAAGATTGGATATTTAGATGAAGGAGATTTTTAAATCAGCAGAGAAATCTCATTTTTGATCCCGTATTTTATTAATATTACGAAGGGTTGTGTCTCAGAATAAGCTGGTAATACACAAAAATGTATATGTTTAAATCATAAGTAGCTTTTTTGTTTCACGTACCATGGTTACATGTATGCATACACGTCTGTTCATTAACGCTTCATTTAACTTATTCTGAATGTGTAATAGTGATACTGTTCCAGATTTTAGGCCGTCACCTTCTTGGAATAAAATTATAAAGTGATATAGAAGGATTTTTCTATAGAATATGTAACTGATTTACGTGGAAAAACACATAATGAGCACTGAGATATTCAGCATGGATTCTCTAAAAGCAGGTGTGGTTATCTCACTGACACGTTTCTGGTTAAGTGATTGTGTATCACATCATATCATGAGGGCAGTAAATGGTTTTTGACCAGAAATCAGACAGATGTTCTTGGTAGGATTAAGAGTACAGTCTTCGAATCCTTGATGTGTCTATTTCTTTCTTCACTATAGTACTCAAGTAAGTAATATCCCAGGCAGTTTGAAAAGATCTTCATATGAAGGAATAAAGTGCCCAGGGGACGTTTTTGTTGTCATCAGCAAAAGGCGTCACAGAGCCCAGCCAGAGTCTGGGACAGACAGCGGCATAAAGTCTCAGGTGTTTCGATGAGCTCCCGCTTTGTCACAAGACTTTTCAGACTCTCTTATTTTATCCCTAGAAAGCGACTAGCGACTCTGACAGTGCTAAAGTGTGACCAGAGAAATGTTTACCGTTGCCGTCGGCAGGAGAGCTCGCCATCATAGCTGTTAGCAGCACATTGCACCGAAATGACCCGTTCGATGTCTACTAAGTAACTTTCATTTTCGGGCGAAGCAGAATTGTAACGTCTTCGTCATCAAGACGTGTTCAAATGTAATCTTGGAGTAATGTAATGGAGTGAAACTTTGATTCATTTTATTTGATGGAGCATTGGTTGATGTTTTTATGGAAAAATCAAATCGATAATAGAGAAGGAATTGGGAAAAATGTTAATGCTTTAAGACATCCCGCCCGCACTGAAGTTGGATTGTGGCCCGTGTTATGGTGTCAGAAGAGAGTGATGTTAGCGTCTAAGGGAAGTTGGAGGAGCAAATTTAACATGACTGTCTGTTTCCCACTAAGAGCCGACGTCTTTGAAGACTGCAGTCTTTTCCTGTAATCATAAATATATAGTTTTTTCAGGCGTTAAGGTGATTTTGTGCATGATGTCAATAGTTTGTGAAGGATTGTCACGTATTCACCAAAAGAGGTATAGAGGGTTACATGGGTAGGACTTTTTAGTCCAGCACATCCATTTGATGCTGGATTGGATTGAGTTCTTGGGACCATAAATGACAAATCAACACATTGAACCTGATCCATCAGACCAGACCACCTTCTTCCACTGCACCATGGTCCAGTTTAAGAGCATTTTGTCCTGTTGTTG
>VRLP01003733.1:0-59376 GCA_009660295.1 Lophius piscatorius | reverse complement strand
GAGTTTAGATCTTCTCCGTCACACGCGGTGACCTCCTGACCCCCAGAGTGTCTACTTAGGCCTCACTAAAAGCAAATCCATTGATTTTCAAACTTAGATCTGTCGGTCTGTTTACGCAGCGTGTGGAAACATGGAAGTCATTACTTCTGCAGATCAGGAAGAAGTCTGAGCGGTCTGAGGAAAATGTTTTGATTTGATTTGGGCCCAGAGATAATGAATTTAAATAGAGGGGCTTTTAACTCGGAGGAGGGTTCTCGAGAAGAGCTCCCTTCAGCTGCGGTTTTCACTTGAAGGACCGTCTCTAGGACTGAAGAGGGAATGCGGTAAATCTTTGCTGTACCTCCTCGGTTGTCCTGTTGCCGATGGTGACGTTCTCTGTTTTGTTGTAGATGGTGTTGAAGGCTTCGTGGGTCTCCAGGCAGAAGGTGGAGATGGAGAGGAGGATGAAGAAAAGTGAGCCAAACGCCACATACTGCAGAGAGAGAGAGAGAGAGAGACAGAGAGAGAGAGAGAGTGAGGCAAGGTGGAGAGGAGTATTACAATCTGAACATCATCCTGAAGGAAAACATGACACCGCCACACTGAGACTCTAGAGACCAGATGAAGATGCGGTCATGTGATCGTACGGGCGGAGGTGTTTGGTGCAGATGTGGAGCAGCTGTTACCCCGACACATTAGATAGAAGGAGAGATAGAGGCAGGCGTCTAGATCAGAGTGAATGTCCTGACTGCTGCCATCCCATCATTAATAGACAGACAGAGGAAAGAGGAGAGGAGAGGAGGCGGCGAGGAAGAGAGGAGGATAGGAAGAGAGGAGAGGAGAGGAGGAGAGGAAGAGAGGAGGAGAGGAAGAGAGGAGAGGAGGAAAGGAGAGGAGGAGAGGCGAGGAGAGGAGGAGAGGAGAGGAGAGGAGAGGAGGAGAGGCGAGGAGAGGAGAGGAGGAGAGGCGAGGAGAGCATTTTCTTTTCTGTCTTTTCTGAATCTGATCAGAATTAGACTGTCCATGTGTGTGTGTGTATTCCTATATTAGGTCAGTGATGAAGGGCAGCTCTCCGCTCCTGTGTGTGTGTGTGTGTGTGTGTGTGTGTGTGTGTGGTTCAAGTCAGTGATGAAGACAGACAGATGAAGGCTTTCTCTAATCCTCAGTGTGCATCAAGTCCCTCATCTTATTATCATGGTCTAATTTAACACTGCTATCTAGAGCTGCCCTGGATACACACACACACAAACATACACACACACACGCTCACAAGCACACGTACACGTACACACATAAACAACATACATACACACGCATACCCACAAGCACACACATACATTCACACACACAAATATACACACACACACACACATACACTCACACGCACACAAACATACACACACACACTCACACAAACATACATACACACACACACACACACATATATACACACACACACACACACTCACACACACACGTACACGTACACTCACACACATACAAACATACACACATACATAAACACACCAACACACATATAAAGACACACAAACACACACACTTACACGCACACACCCAATAAACTCTCAGTCCGTCAGATTCAAACAGCAGCGGAAACAGAGGAAATAAGACCAAATATCCTCTGGGGTGGGGGGGTAGAGGTCCGTAGAAACCTTTTTGCGTTAGTTTTCGCCGGGCCGGGCCGTTCCTTTGATGTTCTTTTGGGGGTAGAGTTGGGGGCTCAGTGGGCTGAACAGAGGCGCTGAAGTGGAAGGTGCAGGAGACAAGCAGCTACAGAGTATCTGGTGTATCCTCATGTACTGAACACATGAAGTGAATGAGAGAGGAGGAAACAGAGTTGGTTCAGAAGAAGGTTTGTGCTCTCTCAGAGCTTTTTCTGGTTTCTATCTGTGTTGTTGACATCAAAGCAACGTCAGTCAGGCTGGCATGTTTTTACGCTTCAATGTTTTTACGAGTCTTTCAGCCATGCACAAACATTTTCAGTAATGTTCTTCTTTGAATGATTTTTCCAGCCAACTTCCAACAGATCACTGCAAAAATGAAAACTTTAAGTTGGGTGGGGAGGAATTCCTGCATAGGGATAATAATAACGTCATCACTGCCTCTGGAGACGAAGGGCTTTTCCAAACTAATGTTAAAGCAGTGAGACGCCCTTTTTGTGTCTGGGAGTTCATATTCGTTTCATCTGTTTGTATGAAAAAGGCCAAGAAAAACAGCTGAAATTGTAATCATTTGTTTTCATAGAGAAGAAGTGCTGCGTCATCAGCTTCTCTGCTCCTGAGTGGCTAAACGGCAACTAACACAGTTATACCACTAAAACATTCTGCTGACATGTAGCTACGCTGCCATTAGCTCAGCTCCTCTAGCTGAGCTAATTAGGAGAGACTATCCATCCCACTTTGGCTGGAGCAGCGCTCTTACCCAGGAATCTAACGGAGATTATTACACGAGAGCAAACGTGAGGTCACAGAGTTGATGAGGTCACAGAGTTGATGAGGTCACAGAGTTGATGAGATCACAGTGTTGATGAGGTCACAGAGTTGATGACTTTACAGAGTAGATGACATCACAGGATTGATGACATCAGAGTTGATTACATCACAGAGCTGATGACGTCGGAGTTGATGACATCACAGGATTGATGACCACTTACACGCCTCTCTGCGCCTCCTTTAGAGTCACACAGCCCAAAACCCACAGAGACCGGTTCTGTCCCCCAACCACCTTCATTATTCAAGTCAGAAATGATTTTAAACAAAAACCTAATAAAAATTAAAACAACAGAGAATGTAGTTAAAATGAAAAATATAATAAATTGTGGACTCCCGAATATTAGATCTCTAACATCTAAAACAGTTTTTAGATCATCATTTATCATTTATTCGCTCTGTCTGCTGACCTCGCTGTGTGAGGAGGAAGATGTTAGTTTAAATGAATCTATATTAATACACTGGCTGAGGAGGCGGAGCTTCAGCCATATTTAACTCCAGTTTACCATTAAATCCTAAACCCAAACCTGACTGTAACTCATCTGAAAGCCTGACTCTCAGTCGTACATCCATATTCATACAAATATTATCCATTCACACAAACATTCAGCCATTCATCCAAACATTCATCCATTCACAACATTCACCCATATTTATACAAATATTATTCATTCACACAAACATTCAGCCATTCCTCCAAACATTCGCACCAACATTCACCCATTCAACCAAACATTCATCCATTCACAACATTCACCCATATTTATAAAAATATTATTCATTCACACAAACATTCAGCCATTCATCCAAACATTCATCCATTCGCACCAACATTCACACGGTAGTGACACAGACAGCCATGCATGGCGTCGCCTCCTCATCGGGGGGTTCGGTATCTTGCTCAAGGACACTTTAAAATGCAGACCCAGGAGCCAGGGATGGAACCACTGACCCTCTGATAATAGACGACGATGATGATGATGATGATGATTACCTCCTGCGCTACAATCAACCAAAGGTGGGTTTAAACTAACGGCTGATCAGTGTGACGGTACAAAACAGCTCAAACACACAATCTTCAAACCACATGGGCAAAAATAGGGACAAAGGAACAAAGAACCCGGATCCGTCCATCGTCTGACGGCATACACTGAAGGGTAAACCGAGGGTTGGAGCCTATCCCAGCTGAGAATTGGAGAGGTGGGGTTCACGCTGGAGAAGCCCCCCCGTTCATCACAGCGCTGACGCTCAGAGACACACGACCCTTCACACAGCACTTCTGAACGGGTCCGTGTTGGTTCTGATGGACAGGAGCAAGAACACATGTGGCTGTGAATGTAGAGAGCTGAGGAGGAGCTCTTCTCCTCCGACATAAACTAGACCACCTCACACCACATGGACAATCGGCACCAGCTGGGATCATCTTCGCCATCAATAACCTCATCCACCTCCTCCATCCAGTCAGGTCAACTCAACACCACTCCCCACGGCACCACCAGCGCACCGCATTCACGGACCCCCATCATGCTATGCTAATGCTAATCCTTTAATCCCCTGCTCCGGGATCAACACTTGAGAAAAATACTTCTCACCTAAAGTTTCTAAAAAAACTCATCTGCTGGTGTTGTGATGAGGACCAGCGAGAAAACATCACCCCCTCTGTAGAATCTCTGCATCACCATCCTTTGAACTTCAGGATTGAATCTATGATCCTTTTACTAGTTTATAAATCTCTTCTTATGGTCTTTGGTCCTCCTTATTAATCAGATCTGTCTGCGTCCCTCAGCCCGTCTGCGTCCCTCAGCCCGTCTGCGTCCCTCAGCCCGTCTGCCATCTCATCCATCAGCTCCCCTCCTCTGGCTGCGCCGACAGACGGTGGCGAGGAGGAGGCGTTCCCTGACTCAATATGTGTTCTGACATCTTTTTATCAGAACCTGCATTCACTTTCTCAAGAATTTGTTCTCCAGCGGATCTAATGGTGGACGAAAAACACGGGCTAGCCTTTACTCCCCACAAACATCAATGAGCCTTGGGCTCCCATGACCCCATTATCGGTTCCCCACACTCCTTGAACCACTTTGGTAGATACTGATGACTGCAGACCAGGAACAAACAACAAGACCTGCCGTTCTGGAGAGCAGGTCTATCCAAAACAATTTGTCCCCTTTCAAAGTCGCTCAGATCCCTACGTTTTTCTATTCCTTCTGCTTCCGACTGAAACTGTCAAAATCTTTCCTTGCTGCCTACATCCCACCCTCTGAGAGGTAACCATGGAAACAAGTTGATCAGGGTTATTCTGACTTCCCCAGTCAGTGGTTACAATGTTATGGCTGATCAGCATATAATAGTAGGGATAACTTTAACCTGTATTGGACTGTTAACCAGTGGCCCCTCTTTCCTACCTCTTCCCCCCCTCTCTCCTGGGGGAGGTGGATGTAGAAGCCGACCAACCAGCCTCAGCCTAAAGAAAACTCCCACAGCGCTCTGATAGTAATTGCCGTCTGGCCTTCAGCAGACGTACGCGTAAGAAATGCTGGACGGCACTGAATCAGGAGGGGGAGGGGTTGATGGTTGGAAAAGAATCGATGGGACCCTTTTGGATGAAAAACAAAAGAGCCTTGATACCTTTTCATTATAAATCAATAGAATCAAGGCCATCAATCATAATAAATCTCCATAAGTATTAAAAGCAGCCAGTCACACACAGTTTGGATCTTCTTTCCTCCTGAGCTGCAGTTTGCCGAGGTGTCGTACGCTGAGGAGTAACCGCTGAGCGATGAAGCTCACTTACAGAGAAGAAGACATTTTCCTGCTAAGAAAGACAGTTTGTGCCTTCAAAGATCGGGCCGGGCGAGAGTGAGCGGAACGGGCGGTGGGATAGCAGACAAGTTACAGGCTATTGACTGGAATCCCTTCTGCACAATAATGACACGGGCCACTGGACACCAAAGGTAGAACTGTAAGACAGAGAGGAGGAGGAGGAGGAGGAGGAGGAGCAGCAGGAGGAGGAGGAGAACGGGAGCGACGAGGCATCCATGCGTGGACGGGCTGCAGCACTGAAACAGCCGCGAGCCACACCGCAAAGCTGCTGCAGCGTCGAAGTGTGTGAATCCACTCAGTTGGCTTAGTATTCCAAAAAGGGCCATGACGTAAGAGTGGGTACCGGTTTTACCGAGACCTTCTGAGAACAGGAATAAGAGGAAATGAAAGCTCACACTAATAGAATGACTTAAAGACTTTGAAAGGAGTAGAGCTGCGAGTGACGCCTCCTCCTCCCCTCCTCCTCCTCCGTCTCCTGTCGCGCTGCTGCAGGCCTCAGATGCTGCAGTGTTGCTCTGAGTGACGCTCAGTCCAGAACAATAAGTAGGAAGGAGCGAGCGAAACTGGAGACCCCCGGCTTCCGAGACTCAGAAGTAGCTGATGCCAGAAAGAGAAGTTTGCTCCCAGATTTTGTGTCCCCTCCTCAATCTGAAGACATTTTCAGTTGATCTTTTAGCTAGCTGCTAACTGTTAAGCTAACAGGCCCTTTTTACGTCACTAAAGCGTCACATTCTTTTGGCTCATTGACTGCCTCCTTTTATACAGATGTCACGTCTGTTACTACCTCCAGAGGCAGAACCAAAACCCCTCCTTTGTAACACTGCTGCTCCAAAAACAGAAAATCAACTAGAAGAAATGGTAACGGACTGGACTTAAAGCGCTTTTACAGCACGAGTCAGCATTCACCCAAACCTTCACACAAACAATCATCCATTCACCCAAACATTCATCCATTCACCCAAACCTTCACACAAACATTCATCCATTCACCCAAACATTCACACAGACATTCATCCATTCACACAAACATTCATCCATTCACACAAACATTCATCCATTCACACAAACATTCATCCATTCACACAAACATTCACACCATCATTCATTCACCAGTGGAACAACCACTGGGAGAAACTTGGGGTTCAGTTTTTTGCTCAAGGACACCTGGACATGTGGACCTCAGTGGATGGGGATAGAACCATCGACCTTCAGATAAGTGGACAACCACTCTACCAACTGAGTCGCCGTCGCCACGCTCAGAGAGCTGAGGTTCTGTTCTCGCTCCTGTTTGTTTGTTTGTTTGTTGGATGTTTGTTTATTTGTTTGTTTCTGAGCAGGATTAAGGAAAAACTACAGGACGGATTTGCATCAAATTTCACCAAGTGGTAGATTTTGATATATCCTAGTTTTGGTGATGATTAAAATAAAGTTAAATAAAATAATAAGCTGTTTGCAGTAGTGATGTCACAAAGTGGCTATTGCTGCCTTTGTCCCTTTAATTCCTCTGATGTTAACTTGGGCGTTGTTGTTAACTTGGGGGTTCAGCCCACTCTGTGGGCTGAACAGAGACGCTTAAGTGGAGGGCGTAGGAAATGAGCGGCTACACTGTTGGAGAGATACAGTTATGGAGTTTGTTGGGGTTCAGAGGACGGCAAGTCTTCCTAAACCTAGTCTACCGTTTCGAGGCAGAACACCTCTATATCACCTCAAGGATATGCTTGAGGTGATATAGACCTACCTGTGTGTAAAATTTCAGGCAAATCCATCCTGTAGTATTTCAATCGCACTAACAAACAAACATACAAACAAACAAACAGACGGACAGGAGTGAAACCGTAGCGGACGAGCCGTTAGCGACATGCATTAGTGATTAAAGTGCCAGTGGTTCTATTTAAAACGGAAGCACAAGATGCATGTAGTTAGAAAGAACAACGAAAAACTCAGCAGTTGCTCAAACTTCCAAATTACAACAAGGAATGTTTCTAGTCTGCTTTTAATAGGAGCTAAGTTGTAAAAGCAGAGCTAACGCTCAGCCTCTGTGGAGCTCAGGAACCTCGCTGCTTGAGACGGTCAGCTGTGGCAGTGGGAGTGGGTTGGATCAGCGGCAGGAGGGACAGTGACGGTGGGTCAGGGAGGTGTGCCAGGGAGAGAGGTTGGTCTCTCTCATCTGCGGTCGGTGCCGGTACAGCCAAAGACAGATGGACTGCGAGGCTGATAGAACCGCTTGAGAACAGAAGCTCAGAGCTGGAAAAGGCCGTGAAGTGTCAGAAGGTTTGTGTGTAATAAAAGTCTTTCAATAGGCGTAACAAAGCGCTAACGGAACCGTCTGCTCCGACGCGTTACAAAGATCAGGAGCCAATATTCTATATATTATAAGCTGAAAACTTAGAAATGTCTGCAAAAGCAAAACGTGACGGTCGTTTCAGCCATTGTAAATGATTACATTAAAAACTCTTTATGCTGCAGTTTTCATCCACAGGGCAATTTTAGCGCAGCTGCATGGAGAGGGTCGGGATGATGTCGCCCACAGTGATGATTGACAGCCTGGCTACGCCTGCCTACCCCGTATTGATGTTCCAACTGGTCGGTTAGATGAGGTCATCAGCTGAGGAGAGAACTCTGCTGAGGTCAGATATCGATCTATCGTCTCTGCATGTGTGTTCATGTGTTGGTAAACGGCTGAGGTGGTCTCAGCTCTGGAAAAACACACCCACTCACCAATAGTGACGCAGAAGAGAGATCCGCATGATTTGAGCACAAATATGTCGTGATTGACAGCGTATGTGTGTGTGTGTGTAGGACAGTGGCAGTATGGGTTCTGTTCTCGTGACCATCGTGACCATCGTCATCGCGTCTCACCCAGTATCAGCTGGGACGGCTCTTCATAACATCGAGATGTAGTTCGTGCTCGTACGTCAGACTTCTGAGCATGAACGCTCATAGATCGTTATTGACAGGACAGCTGAAGATTGACTCTCCTCTGAAGATGGGCGCTCCGTCTACCGACCGAGCTAAACATCAGGCCATCAAACTACTTCTACACTGTTTGCCAAAGATTTAATCCTCGAGACCAGAACATTATGGACGGGTTGCGCTGGAGTGACTTCTTCTTTAAACATGGCTGACGAAGCTCTGGAGGTTACCAGCAGTTACCTAAACATGTTTTGATGTCTAATAGTTCAGTTATTCAGGTTGAGAAAAGAATAAAGAGTAAGAATAGTTTTGCTGATTTATTTTAACAGCTGAAACTAGTTGAAGGCAGGAGCTGTCCCTGAACACATCAATGTAGGTCACATGACTCTGTCATGACGAATCAGCGTTAGTTGCTTGAGCTGCACGGAGTAGCATGTACGCGTGGAACGCTGCGCCAACAATTATTCCTCATCCAGAGGAGCTGGTACCTGAGAAGCAAAAGCGGGTCAAATGTGCCTCAATCTTTCAGCAGTCACACATAAGTTACTTAATCACATGCAAAATAATCAAACTGCTGAGTATGATGAGTGCGTGGCTCAAAACAACAGGCCGACCAAGCAGTGACTTAACAGACGCCATTGAATATCAGATGCTGGACAATATCCGCTGTGGACCATAGTAGGTTGAAACATCTCCCCGCTCCTCATCCGACTGCTACGGGTCGGTTTGAAAAGAATTTCCCCCTGGGGAGAATGACCTTCAAGTCAAAGTGAAATCCCTCACTTGCTGTTCCGTCAAGAGAATCTGTTTTCAAACCGCAGAACCCAGCATGTAGCAGAGGTGTGGTCAGATTCTAGCAGCTGAACCAAACCGTGTTTGATCCTTTGTAGCATCTTCTTGTTTGGGTCGGGTCGGACGAAGCGTTGCTTCCTGATGATGAAGGGATCAAACGTGAAAAAGGTCTCAGAGATGAGCTCCTTGATTAGAGGCTGTATCCCAGCTTTTAATCGCTCTGCATATTTACGGACTGGATCTGTCAGAGAACTTTGAAGGCGGTGGAAGAAAGCAGAAAATGGTTCATGAATAATAATCAAGGTAAAGGTTTGAGATATGATTCTGAAGATTAAAGCCTTGTTGTTACTGCTACCGCTGATGAATCCCAGTCCATCAATCCTCCACCATCGACTCAGCAGACCACAGACCATCAAGTCAGGGGTGTGTCCAATCAACATATTAAGTTCAAATGTCAGTACTTTCAGTCCACAGTGGGACCTTACGGGTCACTTTCTGGTCAGAGTCCATATGAGGCTCTTTCTATGTTTCTATGTGAAAGTTCTGGACATGAAGTGACAAAAGTCCATTTTCCCAGCGACTCTCCTCCCTACGACGATAAAACTTGAAACAAATTGGACAAATTCCCATGACCCCATCAGCAAGACAGTAACGGTAAAAAGTGGATCCATCGTTCCACGACCAGGACCGAACCCACATTCTTTCTATAGAGAAAGTATTGATCAAATGAATCGACATGTGTAACTTCTGATTGACTTTAGACAAAAAAGTAAAAGTTACAGAAATGAAGGGTTGCTGATGATGAATGAAAACTGAACAGTAGATCCATGATTGAAAGTGTTGATGACACACCTTCGGGTCTGTCCTCCTTCTGCTTCAGCTCTGCTCCTATACTTTGTGCTAAAATAATTAGTTGGAATGAAGCGCAGCAATAAGGCTTCCTTTGAAGTGTCTCTAAGAAGCCTGCAGCTCCGACAGCTGTTTGCTACAGCGCCCCCCGCATTGCGCCCCCCGCAGAGCGCCCCCCGCAGTGCGCCCTCGTGAACACCGCCGCAGGGTTTTCCTCATGAGGCCAGCTGTGCGAGGTTCTTGTGAGGACCTGGAGCCTCGCCACGAGTCTCCAGCTCCTCCAGGTGACAGCACACACATGTACACACACGTGTGTGTACCGTCACACCTTCATGCCCAACGGGGGGACGAGGGGTTTGTGATGCACTGAAAGAGGTCTTAACTCTGGGAAGGAAGAAAGGAGTAGAAGAGGGTCCGCCATGGGTTTTTGTCCATGTGTGGACGTCTCTGTGCTGTGTTCAGGGTGTCACCTTCATAATGTCGTGGGGTTCCTCCTCCTTCTTCTATGACATGCGGCCCATCCCCTCACCCTGTCACCCCTGTCACCCCTGTAAGTGTGTCTCAACCAGAACCTTTGGTTCTCAGGCTCCTCAGGGAGGTTTTAATTGAAGGGTTACACCCACACACACACACACACACACACACACATGTACACGGAAACACGTACACACACACGTACACACACACATGTACACACAAACACGTACACACACACGTACACGCACACACATGTACACACAGACATCTACACACATACACACACGTACAAATACACATACACACATGCACACACACACACGTACACACATGTACACCCACACACACGTACACAAACACGTACACACACACATACATACGTACACACACACACATGTACATACATTCACACGTACACATATACACAAATACACATATACACACACACATACACACACACACACACACACACACACACGTGCAGACATACACACATGTACACACACGTACACACCTACACACATGTACACACACACACGTACATACATTCACACGTACACATATACACAAATACACATATACACACACACAAACGTGCAGACATACACACATGTACACACACGTACACACCTACACACATGTACACACACACGTACATACATTCACACGTACACATATACACATATACACACACACACATATACACACACATACACACACACAAACGTGCAGACATACACGCATGTACACACACACATGTACAAACACACACACGTACACACACATATACACACACACACACATACACACACATATACATACACACACGTACACACATACATATACACACACACACACATACACACACATATACATACACACACGTACACACACACATATACACACACACACACATACACACACATATACATACACACACGTACACACACACATGAACATGTACAGCTCCGTGTGTGTCTACATGTGTGTGTGTGTGTACATTTGTGTGTGTACCTGCGTGTGTCTGTGTGTGTGTCTGTGTGTGTGTGTGTGTGTGTGTGTCTGTGTGTGTGTGTGTATGTGTGTGTCTGTGTGTGTGTGTGTCTGCGTGTGTGTCTGTGTGTCTGTGTGTCTGTCTGTGTGTGTGTCTGTGTGTGTGTGTGTGTGTGTGTGTTGACCCATGTAAGGCCAGAGGACAGTGGAGAACACTCAGAGATTAAATGCTCTCATTCCGTACTTGTCATCAAATACAGTGTGGCGTCCCCCTCCCCATCTCTGCACCCTCTCCTTTTCCCCTCCCCTCTTCCTCTCTGCACCCTCTCCTCTCCCTCTCCTCCCCCTCTCTGCACCCTCTCCTTTTCACCTCACCTCTCCCTCTCTGCACCCTCTCCTCGCCCCCTCTCCTCTCCCTCTCTGCACCCTCTCCTCTCCACCTCTCCTCTCCCTCTCTGCACCCCCTCCTCCTCCTAACCTCACCTCTCCCTCTCTGCACCCTCTTCTCATCCCTTCCCCTCTCCCTCTGATCAGAGTTCCTCTGTCCTGCGACGGGCAACACATGGAGAAGGAAATCTCTGTCGCAGCATAATCCTGAAAAGAGGGGGAAGGGGGACCCTGGTGGATATATTGCCTTTAGCGCAGCGGAACCACCAGAGAGTGAGGGGAGGGGAGGGGAGGGGAGAGGAGGGAAGAGGAGGGGAGGGGGAGGCTCGAGCTCCTCAAACAAGATGGAACACACTGAAAAAGGGAAAGAGAGAAAGCAGCTAGTGTGCGCACACATTCCACTGATCGGGGGTCTCTGCTGCTGCAGTGGTCCGGAGATGTTGATGTGATGTTTCCCTGGAAGGTCAGAAGCTTAAAGACCAGATCGGTTGTTTTTGGGTCAATCCGTTCATCAGGGGCACACGCCCCCCGTAAGTCTCACCTTCACTCTGAAAAGGAATAGTTCAAGGTTTTCAGGACATGAATACTCTGTTTTTTTAAGACTGAGATGGAAAATAAATTTCAACCTTCTGTCTTATAATATTCTAATAATATATATTATATCAGGATCTCCCAGCCTGATTGTGCCGGAGTGACCAAGTCACCTTCAACGGGAGGATAATAGTTATTATCACTTCAGTAGAATTATTAGTTGATAGTATTTCTATAGCATGTAGTATACAATATTCAAAGTCTATCATTAGTTCATAGTATTTGTATAGTTTAGTTATAGTATTTATTCATGTCTGTGGATTATCATGGTTGTTAGTAATCCCCCTGATTGAACTCCTCCAATTAAACGGGAAGTTATGTCTACCGTATTTTTTGTTAACCGACTTCCAAGAAGTGAATCAAATATGATCTTTCCCAAAATCAATCCAGTTCTTCCTCCCACGGAGGTCAATGTGGGTATAAAGTGTGAAAATGATCCATGAAAGAGTTTTTGAGTTATGCCGTTAACATGAAGGATCTGCGGACGTCGTGGCGGCGATAATTTATCGGAGGATAGCAAAAAAATTTAGATTTGACTCATCCAAGTAATATCCGACTGTTTATAAATTAGCCTAATAGGAGCTAACGCTATGTGCAATGATCATCCAGCTAACCATTAAGCTGTTTACAAACAGGGGGGCTCTATAAATAATAAAACAGTCATCTAAATATTCTAACCTGTCATTTTAAACGCAACATTCAGATCAGCCTTTGACTCCTGCTTCACCGGAGGTGTCTTGGAAGGAGATTTAGTTCTGCGGTTTCTGGTTTACACTGGTACTGGTCCGTTTTTGTCCAAATGTCCTGCTTTCAACACCAAGCCAAGTTGCTGCCTCATGTAATCCCCCCACTGACGGACACCATGGTAAGGAGAAAATCATTCTCCTCACCTCTCAGTGGTCCTAATGTTGAGGCTGATCTGTCTAGGTCACCACCGTACCACAGTTACACGTTACTCTAATGTCACGTTGGTCCAAACGGTCCCTGAGACTCACTGAGTCTGCAAGCATGACGAAGAAAACACTGTTGGCCTAACGACATATCATTGATAACATTTTCCTTAATCCACACGTCTAAATCCTTCCATTCCTTCGTTAACTGTGCGGTGGTACCGCTGTGCGGCGGTAGCGCTGTGCGGCGGTAGCGCTGTGCGGCGGTAGCGCTGTGCGGCGGTACCGTCCGTGTTCTGGATGTGTGTGTTGTAGTTGCGCTGGTATTTGGGAATGTATCACAGCCCGCTGAATGAAAGGATGGAGAGAGGGAGAAGCAGAAGGGGGAGAGAGGGGGGTAGAGAGAGAAAGAAGGGGAGAGAGAAAGAGAGCGAGAGAGAGAGGTGGGGAGCGAGAGGAGTAACGTGTGTGTGAAGGTTCTGCTTCCAAAGGAGCACCATTCAGCTGAGGCGTCCACCTGAATGAGGAGAGCTGAGACCTACTGCCTGATCAATAAACGGATACGAGTATCCCAGCATGCCGAGCTCAGCAGAAAGAAAGAGGGGCAGCAGCAGTGAAAACGTGGAGGTGCAGAAAGTGACCCCCATCCTGCTCCACTGCCTCCTCCACTGCTCCTTACTCTGAATTCATCTCACCCTCACCACGCCGTGGCCCCCCCTCCCCCCGCCTCTCTCTCCTTCCATCTCTGCACCAGACTGGAGCGCAGTCAGCTTCTATGAGGACTGCAGTGTTACGCTATAGCACAAGTGGAGAGGGAGGGGGAGGAGGGGAGGAGGAGGTGATGGAGGGGGTTGGGGGACTGAATAGCGATAATAAGCGTTCCAGCACTCTGCTCTGAAATCGTGGTAATAAAGCAGCACGAGCTGACAGAACCGATGATGGGAGGAACCGGACTGACTAGAGAGGAGAAGAGGAGAAGAGGAGGAGAATGGAGGAACAGAGAAGAAATCGAAAACATGCATGAATTATCCTTCATGTTCCGTCGCATTTTCATGACCGCTGCTATTCCCATTCTTTTCAGCCAACTCGTCATCTTTGATCTCCACTGGACTGATCAGCTAAAACCGAGCGGGTCACATGACATCAGCCCACCTGAGCTCTGCTGCTACAACCCCCCCCCTCCAACCTATTTTTATGTCACCATGTTGGCACCAGAACTATTGACTACAACACTTTCAAAGTCACCTCAGTCGTCATCCTGACGCTCCTAAACCCCCGACGCCATGACATCGTCCTTAGACCGGACCCACATCTGATGTTCTGACAGGTCCGGTTTGATCGGGAATGACATTCACATTCTTCCAGACTATGATCTCTGCCTCCTGTTGGTTCACAGCCTGTTTCACCTCCGCCGAGGAGCTCATGTTTTCACCTCTGTGCGTTTGTTTGAATATCTGTTTGTTAGCAGGATTAGAGAAAAACTATGGGATGGATTTGACCCAGAGGACGGTTTTGATCAATCCTACATTTGTTTCATGTGTGGCCGCATTTAAAACAAAATAAAATAACATAAGGCTGTTGGAGCGATGATGTCACTAAATAATACTAGATTTGCTTAAGTTGTCAGCATCTTCTTTAGCTCCTTTGGTGAAATCGGGCAATATCTCAAATATCTATATTACATATCTTAATACCCCCGAGAAGTCGGGGGTATTAAGATATGTAATATGTATATGTATTCTGTATATGTATTCTGACACTAGGGCGAGCTTTATCTCCACAAGTTTTCGGCCATAATTTCCCAACCGTTGGTCCGAATTTTGGTGGATGGAGATCTATCTTGTTTATATCTATATATTTCTACCATATTTTACTGTAAAAGTTCATATTTATCTACATCTGTTCTATCTATAAATGGAAAAAGGGGGTTGGGTTGTGGTGGGGTGGGGCTCGGGACTCAAAGGGCTGAGCAGAGACATGGAAATGGAAAGGGCAAGAGAATGAGGGGAGACGAATGATTCCAGAGTCTCTGGGAGATACTCAGAGAGTGTGTTGGAGTTGTAGGTACATTTAGAGGCTGGCAGTAACTCAGGTATCAACAGAGGTACCTGCAGGAAGTGATGTAAGCGTCTCTTCTGCTGTGCCTCGGCGCAGGTTTGCCATCTCTGAGTGTTTTTTCTAGTTTGAGTGCGACAGAATTCCACCTGTACATGAACCAAAGATGCTGATGAGAGTCAAACATCAGGACTGCTGCACCATCCCCTTCCGGACACACTAACGAGTTTGATGAAGATGAGGACTCACTAAGAATGACCTCTTGTGGATTTCATCAATGCAGCAGTAAGTCCAAACCAAGATCAGAACCAACGCTCGGATCTGTTTCTTTCTGGTTTTGTAAGCAAACTGAACAACTTTTCATAACATGACAATGTCTCACATGTCCTCATCATCATTATCATCATCATCATCATCTATGTGGGCTGTTTCTAGCTATACCCAATGACTGATTGGCGTGTAGACTCCCGTCGCCGGAGTCCTCCGGTATCCTCGCTCTCATCCTCACATGAAATAAACACAATCCTTAGTGTGTTCATCTTAATCTTCCTCCCTCTTCTTTCATTACCTCTGCAAAGGAAGGATGTTGTGTTCTCACTCCTGTGTTTTTGTTTGTCTGTTTGTTTGTCTGTTTGTTTGTTTGTCTGTTTATGACCAACACTGATGCTGACACTATGTGTTTCACAGCCTTTGAAATTAAATAAATCTAGAAAAAGCCCTCAGAGAGGGTAAACCTCCGCTGAGGCCCAACAGAACCAGAAGCTTTGGAAACATTCCTCAGAGGTTCTGATCCATACTGCCGTGATAGCATCACGCAGCTGCTGCAGATTACTCGGCTGCACATCCATGACCAGAATCTCTCGTTCCACCACATCCCAAAGGTGACATGTGACATGGAGCGTTATCCTCCTTGAAGCAGCCATCAGTACACGGGTCCACTGTGGTCATAGAGGGATGGACGGGTCGGCAACGGTACTTAGGTAGGCTGTGGTGTTTTAAACGATGCTCAGTTGGTACTGAAGGGTCCAAAGTGTGCCAAGAAAATATCCCACACACCAGAACATCAGAAGCAGTAGCCAGAACCGTTGATTCAAGGCAGGATGATTCCATTCTGTCATGATGTTTACGCCTAGATCTGACCCAACCTTCCAAACGTCTCGGCAGGAATCCAGACCCATCAGACCAGGGCGAGTTCTTCCAGTTTTCTATTGTCCAGTTTTGCTGAAATCGTGAGATTTAGGAGGTGGTCTGGACCGGGCTGCTGTGATTGGCTGATTAGATGTCTGCATTAAGGAGCGGGTGAACGGGTGGACCTAATGAAGTGAGACCAGATCAGACATGTTTGCATGTTGTGGAAGAATAATTCCACCTTTCGTCATCTGACCACATGCATCACATGGATTCTCTGGACCACGCAAACTTAAAATATATGAAATGCTACAACAAGACGCAGATATGTATCTCTACATACTCCACCGACTATCTGTTCTGTCTGTCCTGTGGTCCACAGGACATACACCAAAACCCCCCTCTGATCCGGGTCGGCTCACGCCGCCGGCTCGGCCCAATGCTGCAGACTTTTTTTTAGAGACAATTATGCAGCGGAGGGCAGAGTGGGACATGAGTGGGGGGGTCGACTGAGAGCAGGGAAGTGGAGAAGAGAGAAAAATTGAGTTCACAGGTAGATTGGAGATTTATGGAGCGACATGGGTTTAGGAGAAGGGTATGAAAGTAAATGGAAATTAGTTTTACAACTGTAGGCATCTGAATTGTTATGCTGCTCCAAACCAAAGCCTTACGTATCCCCAGGGTCCTACGGGGGTCCTAAACGTTGGCATTGATACACCCAATAGACGGCAGTCAAAGTTTAGACTAAAGCAAACATGCTGATGGTAGAAGAGGGTCCCAGAATATTAGAGGTGCACAGATCCATAACTTAGCGACTTCCTCGGAGTGAATAAAAAGTGACGTGCCGAACGATGTTCTATGAGCTCATTAAATACTTCAGCACAACTTCACTTATTTCTATCGTCATGTCCATCGATGTTTTCCTTTCTTTTCAAACATAGCTATCCTGCGTTCTGGTGGTCCTAAAGCAAGATGGTTCTGGGTTCAAATCCCCCTCTGGCCTCAGGGACCTCTGGGAACTCCACATCATGCAAACTGGAACTGACAACATGCACTACAGGTGAACTGGTGACTCTAAAATGAGTGTGAATGGTTGGCTGTCTCTACACCTCGGTCCTGTGATGAACTACTTTGCTAGGTTCTAACCACTGCAGCCCAGGAAAACTCAACAAGACCTGCAGATCTGGAGATGTTCTGACCCAGTCCTCTAGCCATCACAGTCCTGCTCCCGATCCTGATTAATATCAGGTTTTTGGAAGAGCCCGCCTTTGTATTTGTGCATATAGACTTCATATCCCAATCTCATACCTTTTATAGAGATGAATATTAACGAATACTCTCACCGGAGTAAACCCGAACTAGCCCTGCTCTCTCCTCCCAATATGAATTCTTTTTCAGATAATTGATTCAGTTGAGTTAGCTGCTCACTTCTTTTAGTCGCTTTTTAAATCTCCCACTTGGTCACATGCATAATACAGTGTTTCCCATACAAAGGCTCTACTTGGGCGACCCGCCCGGGTAAATTAAAAGCCGCCTGATAGATAATATCCAAATATCTTAACTTTTCTTTCAAGCAATAGGCACTATAGTCATTTCATAATGCTCCCTGCTCCAGCATATCTGGAGGAGCTGCACACAGACCTGCTGGGCCAATGGGTCCAGCCAGAGGCTTTTATTCCGCTCTCCCCCAACATTAGCGTTCACTTCTGCAGATAAACAGTTCTTCACATGAGACACAAAGGCTTCCAGTCCGAATGTTTATCACCTCACAACAACGTGGAAAAATAATTAGCGCTTTGTCCATCAGCTTAATGCTATCATATGATGGGAATTGCCGTATACATGCTTACGGAATTAACAAAGATGACGTGACCATAATTAAACAGTAATCCAGTATGTACAAAGAAACTATTTCACTTTACATATATTTGTCCCTTAAACTTCAGAAAGTGTTTGAGAGGCTTGGGACGCTGCACTGAATATTCTTTTAATGATAAAAAGAGGCGGACTACGAACTGCTGTCCTGACGTATTTCATCAAGTCAGGACACATACACAATGCCAACCAACAATATTTCCACTGTGATCCTTCAAAATAAGAGCACTTGAAGTACACTGCTAAGTAACAGCAAACATAAGTATGTGCTTATGCCGTAAACGGAAAGAAAAAAGGATCCTTATCTAACATCTTTGGCTCCTAGATATGGGATCGTCATCAGCAGGAATCACTGCATCATTGCTGCACTTAATGAAGGCAGCAGCTACAAGGGTGGTCTTCAAAGAACAGGCCCGTCTTCGCAATGCTGAATTTATCTTTTGCGCAAAAGATACTTCTTTTTTTTTCTCGGGAGACTTCAGGGGCCCCTTATAAAAAACGGACGAATCCACTGCTTCTTTTATCTTTCTTTTTTTTGCCGACCTCGTGTCTGGACGCAAAGATTAAAATAATAATTCATTTTAATATAAGAAATAGAGTGAGCATTAGATATTTATTTTTAGTTTATACTCATTCACAAATGGAAATTTATGTTGAAATGTTACTGATTTATTCGCAAAAATGTATTATAATTTGTAAATAGTTATTTATGTTGATCTAAGAAAGAAGATGGTTATTGATTTGCAATAAATGGAGTGAGTGTGGGAATGAAAACACTGTAATGTGTCATGTTGTACGGCCCCGCCCACCCGCCTGTTTGTACAGTCGTCCCTTTGGTTCTGATGGTTCTGCTGCTGGTTCAGAGGGGGACAAGACTGGCGGTGATTTAGCAGCTCGTTAAATCCAAACAACATTAAACACTCTAGGTTGACAACGTAGCATGTGCCGTAGTGCCACATGGACACGACGGCCCGTAGATTGGTACAGCATGTAGCAGTAAAAGCTCGTTATCTGAATGAGGACCAGAGATCACCATCTGAAACTCTGCAGACCTGTAGCAGTCAGTGGACCCACATGTTTACATACAGGGAAGTCAGACTCGACTGAAATGCAGACGGTTCTGTTTGTCGGGAGCAGCAATATTTACGTGATGACGGCTTCATACGATACAGTTCGACCCAAACCGAACCTCTTACAACTTCTTTTGACGGATAAAACACGTGTTTTCTGTAGGGACATCACTTCCAATAAATCATAATATATTGTATTCTAATACACAAAACATCGCTAAAATATTTCATATGATGATGTCATCCATCAATCACAGCTTGTTTAAGATTATAATTCAAAACAAATAAAATGTTACTTTCCATGCTTTACAGGTGATTTACTTACAGAGGAGATCAGAAGAAGCAAGAAGAAGTCAAAAAATATATAAAAACAAGTACATCAATCAATTATGAAATGAAATAAAAAGAAATAAGTCATAAATAAAATTTTAATCTTTTTCAAAATAAGATAATAAAATCAAGCAAACATTTATAAATATAATAAATAATATAAATGAAATGTTACCACATAAACTACCACATGGACTAAATGAGAACGTTTCACCTTCATCATTCAGCTCCTCTCACATCCTCTGGAAGTTTGTTCCAGCAACTCAGAGCAGAGAGGCTGAGAGCTGCATCAGCAGAACCTTCTGTTCTGGTTGGTGGAACAACCAGAAGAAAAGAAGCAGAGGATCTGAGAGGTGGTTCTGGTTCCTAAACTGTCATTGTGTCTCTGAGATGTCATGTAGCACCTTATGAACTAAAACAATACAGATGAATCGGTAGTTACCTCACAGGTAACCGCCGTCAGGACTCTAAAAGAGGAGTCATGCGTTTCTCTCCTTCTCTCTACACCTTACGGTGATCTTTGGTGGAGCAGAGTGGAGAATCAATCAATCAATCAATCTTTATTTATATAGCGCCAATTCACAACAACAGTTGTCTGAAGGTGTTTTGCAGAAAGAGCAGGTCTAGACCAAACTCTTTATATAATTATCTACAGAGACCCAACAAATTCTTCCGTGAGCAGAACTTGGCGACAGTGTTGAGAAAAAAATGCCTTTTAACAGGCAGAAACCTCGAGCAGATCCAAGACTCAGGGTGGACGGCCTACTGCCACAACCGGTTGAGCTGGGAGAACATCACAATAATCTAACCAACTAGTAATAAAGGCCTTCATCGGTGTCTCTGTGCTGCTCAGAGGGACAAACAGCCTCACTTTGAAAATGTTCTGGGTGTAACCGGGAGACCCGGGCCACCTACTGGTGGGTGTCACCAGGAGACACGGGCCACCTACAGCTGGGTGTCATCAGGAGACAAGGGCCACCTACAGCTGGGTGTCATCAGGAAACAAGGGCCACCTACAGCTGGGTGTCATCAGCATAGCGGTGAAAGCAGATGCTGTGTCTCCTGATGATGCTGCCTGTTGCTGGTGATTCCCTCCACTGCTGCAGGCCAATAGGACTGATGATGGAGGGAATCGGATCTTAAGTAGGATCATTTATGATAATTTATAATGATAAAATAAAAAATGACAGATATAGGATTGAATATGTATGAAAAGATTTTTGCCGCAGGAATAATGTCAGGCATAGGCTGGAGAGGAGAAATGCGCAGAGCTGAGCAGTGACCTTCAGACAGTGATGTCAGCAGAGACAGAAAAGAGTTGTGGTTCAGAGCTGGGCATCGATCTCACTAGAGCTTATTCTACTTGATAAAACTCTGCAGTCTCATCCTCTCTCTCCTCAAACTGGGAAAAGTTTACGCGCAACAGTGCGCACTGGCCAGGAGAGCGCCAAAGACAGGTAAAAGAGCTTGTGGCGGGAGAGAGGAAAATACCGGTCGGGTCACTCACCCGCGCGTATTTGGAGGAGTAGGGGTCCTCAAACAGCGCCCATATATTCGGCTGCCACACCTGCCACCACGTCGCCCTGCGTCCATCCTCCTGCATGCACAGCCGCTTCAAGTCGCCGTCTGCGCCACCGGTGAGCGCCGGATCATCCTCAGGTGCATCGGGCTCGGGGTTCTCGAAGCTGTCCAGGGCTTCCTCGGCGTCGCGGTGCTGCCGGTAGTTCATCCAGCAGCATGCCTCCACGTCCGTCTCATCGATGCCCCAGAAGGCGAGCTCCTCCTCGAAGAGCGGCCCGCACACATCGTTGGGGCAGTGGAGCTTCCCGGTGCGGTAGTAGTTGAGGATGAACGCGAAGGTCGCAGGGTGCCGGTCGAAGAAAAACTCGTCGGACTTGGGGTCGTAGTCGAAGTTGCTGTAAGCGTCGGGCTCGGTCAGCCAAGACAAGCGCGTCCCCGGGAGCGTCTTCAGGGTGCTCCGGTAGGTTTCGTGTCGGATCCCGCCGCAGTTAATGACGATCTTCTCGCTATCTGACGCCGAGCAAGTCATGGCTGCGCTGGAGCATGCTTCGGTCGACGCGCCCGGCTGCTGCTGCGGATAATGCGCCTCTCCATCCACCGCCGGTCCCCGCTCTGCAGGCTACTGTTATACCGAGCCGGCGAGGAGTCACAGGGGCAACTGAGAGGAGGAGAGAGGGGGGAGGGAGGGAGGAGGAGTCAGTGTATGTATGCTGGAGAGATGGAGAAGAGGTTGTGTATAAAGGTGTGAGTCTCCCACACTTAAGGGACAGGATGCGGATTTTATGAATCGATAGAAATGAATGAATGAATGAATGATGTTATTAAGTTTAATACAGATCAATTCTGATTGACTGTTTGCCCCCTTTTCATGTGACTCTACAGACGACTCAACCAAATATCCATCCATCATCCATCCATCCTACATCCATCCATCATCTAATCATCATCCATCATCCATCCATCCATCATCCATCCATCATCTAATCATCATCCATCTATCCATCATCTATCTATCCATCCATCCTACATCCATCCATCATCTAATCATCATCCATCTATCCATCATCTATCTATCCATCCCTCCTACATCCATCCATCATCCATCCTACATCCATCCATCATCTAATCATCATCCATCCTTCCATCGTCCATCCATCATCTAATCATCATCCATCTATCCATCATCTATCTATCCATCCATCCTACATCCATCCATCATCTAATCATCATCCATCTATCCATCATCTATCTATCCATCCCTCCTACATCCATCCATCATCCATCCTACATCCATCCTACATCCATCCATCATCTAATCATCATCCATCTATCCATCATCTATCTATCCAATCTAGCCATCCATCCATTCATCCATCCATCATCCATCCATCATCTATCCATTAATCCACTATCCAGCATCCATCCATTATCTATCCACCCATCCATGCATCCATCATCCTAGATCCTTCAATATATCCATCCATCATCAATCCATCATGTATCCATCCATCATCTATCCATCCAGCCATTATCTATCCAACCATCATACATCTGTCCATCATCTATCTAGCCATCTAGCCATCCATTCATTCATCCATCCACCATCCATCCATCATCAATCCATCCTACATCCATCATCTATCCATCCATTCATCCATCCACCCCTCATCCATCCCTCCAACCATCTGTCCATCCATCCATCCTACTTCCATCCATCATCCATCCATCAACCCATCCATCCTCCATCCTCCATCAATCCTTCCACCCAACATCTATATTTGCTTAACCTTGAAGGGTCACTGTGGGCTTGAGTCCTTCCCAGATGACAATGGGAGTGGGGGGGTTCAACCCGGAGCCGGGTTCATTGGAGGGCGACCACATCGAGAAAATCAACCACTCCAGTCCTTGCAGAAGGTGAAACCACGCACCTGATAACAACAGTTTAACATCTTTTACGTTCATGAAGCAGACTGTTGTAACCAGTCTCTGGTTGAGCAGCGCTTGAAACACGTCTCTGATCAGCTCTGATCAGCAAAGTAAAGTTCAGTATTAACAGCCTATAATATCCTCTAGAGACTGCAATCCATCCATCCCTGAGGAACCCCATAACGAGCCATGGAAGACAGCTGGAGTTCAGGGTCTTGCTCATGGACCTGAGACCGCAGGGGTCATCTGGGGATTGAACCAATAACCTTCTGATTGGGGGAAAAACACTCTACCTACTGAGATATAGCTGCCAATATCACAACATTTGAAAGTGAACACTCTTATTGACAAACGTCTCCGTTACCTTGCAGAGACCCTCAGCAGCTTCTGGCAGCGTTCTCAGGAATCGGAGATCATTCCTCGTGAGCAAAAGCTTCTAATTGTAGAATATCACTCTTTCTTTACATCTCCAGCTTCCTCTCAGATGTTTCAACTGAGGAATTGCTAACCCTTTATGAAATCTATCCTATGCTCTGAAGGTTTTCAGCACCAGAGGAAGAAAAGCAGCCACTGCTGGTGCTTCACTGTGGGTAAGCTGTTCTGTTCAGCATCATGTGCTTCATTCTTCCTCCACCAGGTATCCTGCCGATCCTTAGACCCCAAGGCTTTAAATTAAACCACGCATTAAAGTCCCAGTCATCAGTGAACTGTCGCCCTTTGAACTTCAGCAAAGTTTGAGGGAAAATATGATTTGGTATAATTTCTCTGAAAATTTCATGCGGTAGAAATATTCAGTAAGGTCACTCTTCAACTGCGGAGTCTCACTTTAGCGGTCCCTGGTGGTCACACTGCAGCAAGAAATCGGAACAAAATTTACTTGGCTGAATTTTGGGGATTTTATGGGAAATAAAAAATTCACAGCAGTCACTCTGCTGCATTGCAGGTTCACAGGAACCAGAACAACCACTAGGGGTCCTTCTACTTGTTATATGATAGCCACCAGTTAGAAGGTATCTGCTTTTGAATTACTAAGATATCATCACTCATTTTCACAAAGTTTGCACCGATATCTATTTTCTTTAAAATTTAAAATCTATTGAAAGACAGAAATAAAGAGAGCAAAGAAAACATGAGCGCTGGGGTCACCGGGTCACCAGTTTCAGCGGCCCAGTCTGCCATGAACCGTAACAAGCTTCTTCTCAGATGTGACAGATCCATGCACTCATTCAATTCTGCTTATCCGGGATCGGGTTGTGGTGGCTGCAGGTTAAGAGGGATACTCCCCGTATCCCTCATGGGATAACATCCTGGATGATCCTGAGTCATTCCCAGGTCAGATGAGATAAATAGTCTCTCCAGAGAGTTCTGGGTTCTACCGCAGGGTCTCCTCCCAGTTGGATGTTCCTGTAAAACCTTGAGAGGGAGGCATCCTGGAGGATCCTGATCATATGATGAACCATCTCAGCTGGTTCCTTTGGACGTGAAGGAGCAGTAACTCCATTCTGAGCTCCTCAACTTATCTCTAAGGCTCAGTCCAGCCCCCCATGAAGGAAGCTCATTTCAGCTTCCGGTATCCTTGACCTTGTTTTTTGGATGTCTACCCAGAGCTCAGGATCAGAGGTGAGGGTTGGAACCTAGATGGACTGGTAGATAGAGAGCTTAGCCTTCAGACTCAGCTCTGTCTTCACCACAATGGACCGTTACCAAACCATCACTACTAATGATGCTGCACTGAACTTCCTGAACACCTCATGGTCCATTTTTCCATCACTCTGGAACAAGACATCAAGATATTTCAACTCATTCACTTGAGGCAGCGACTCACCCCAAAGATGAGCCATGATCCTATAATCACCTGCTTAATATTCTGTCTGTCCTCTTTTTGCCTCCAAGACAGCCGTGATTGTCGGTCAGACAGTTGACAAGCTGCATCAGCGAGCGGTAATGAACTGTGTGTTCTGACACCTTTTTATCAGAACCAGCATGAACAAGCTTTGACCCATTCTTACAGACATGTGAGAGACTCAGATTCTTATGCCGGATCCTTTTTCCTGCCTCCAAAACATCGACTTCAGGACAGAATGTTTCCTTGCTGCATAATGTATCAGACACACTGGCCGGTAACCACGGTAACACTTCTCCTGTCTGGGGTTATAATGTTATGGCAGACGAGTGTGTAGTTAAGCCTTAGAAAGCGTTTACAGTAAAAGAAAGTAAATGAATGTGCTGAACAGTCATATTTTCCCTGAATCAAGACATAATAACCTGAAAAGTACTTAATGTTGTTCATTCTGTGAAAAGCTTAAAGGGTTAAATTATTGAGTCATTATTATTACATAGATTTCATGTTTGTTCATGTCACACATGTGGTACATAGTCAAGGAAACAACAGTGATCTCAGAGAGTAAGTACCTGAACAGGTTTCAGGTTTGGTTTAGTGTCCTGCATGAACAGGACACTAAACCCCGCCCCCCCATCACTCTCTTCCTCCTCACCGTCTTTCAATCTGCTAAAACACTTGGCTCAATTAGAGCGGAGCAGGAGGGCTATGATAGAGTGTTTCACACCCACTGCTCAGTCTCTCTCTCTTCTCCTCCTCAAGGTAGTCCCTCCACCTTCAGCGCGGGAGAGAGAGAGAGAGAGAGAGAGAGAGAGAGTGAGAGAGAGAGAACAGGAGCTGAACCAGGATTTGCTGAGCTCCACAAAATGAGGAGAAAAGACTGCAGGACATCAGATCATTAGTGCTCCCCCCCCCTCTCCTTATCATCTCTACAGCTTGTGCCCCCCCCTCTCGTTCTCTCAGAGGTAATGTGCGGTGTTGGTCGGTACCAGTCTGCAGCACTGGGAGCTGCTGTAGTGGGTCAATGCAACACATGCTCCTTCCGTTCACAGCCTTTCCTGTCTATTTTTAGGAACTCAGAGCTCTGACACACAACAACTACGCTGTCGTCTCCGACAGCAATGGTGTTTCCCCAAAAAGTCCCCAATCAGCTGCGTTGTAAAAGTAATGCCCCTGACTGAACTCCTCACATTTAGTGTGATGTGGAAAATGTGAAGTTATTTTCCACAGTATTTTTTTGCCACAAAAAGAAAAGACGGATCTCTCCGACTCGATTCATCTGCTCTATATTTGGTCTAAATCAGAACAACGGTTGTGAAATTATGGCCCAAAAACGTGTGGAAATATATACCTGAACTTTCCCAAATCAACCCAGCCCTTCCTCGCACTGAGGTCAATGTAGATGAAACAATCTGAAAATGATCCGTGTTGTAGTTTTTGAGAGATCATGCTAGCGTGAAGGATCCGCTGACGCCGTTTCCTTGACGATTCCGTAAAACCCCCGACTACCTGGGATCTCATGACCTTCTGACATGCCGGCAGATGGTCACCTGTAAGTGCTGCATTCCACAGCACCGACCTTCCCTGACCATTACAAAGAGTCCGTAGCTGGTTTAAGTCGGTTTTATTTGATGGATCTCAGTGTTTTTGGATGTCATCAACTTTCTTAGAAACGTTGATAATATATAAAGAGCGAAAGCAGCTGAAATGAATGACATCACTGAACTCGAAGCCTGCCATAAGGAAATATTTATATTTATATATTTAGGGAAACAAAAAGTGTTTTGAAGTATTAGCAATGAATATTCCATACCAAGCAGAGTAGGGCGGCAACGAATAATCCAGGTTATCGACAATCGAAGATGAAATATCGCTTATGGATGACGATCCTGGCACCAGAAGTCGCCTCTGAGACCGCATGGTGGGCAGGAAGTAAATAGTAGCGCCGTGGCAACAGCATCAGGACAAAAAACACACAAGGTGTGGGAGCATGTCAACCTCGACGCCCCCTAAATGCTGGAGCAGGTCAGTGATGCTGGAGCAGGTCAGTGATGCTGGAGCAGGTCAGTGATGAGGGGCAGGTCAGTGATGAGGGGCAGGTCAGTGATGAGGGGCAGGTCAGTGATGCTGGAGCAGGTCAGTGATGCTGGAGCAGGTCAGTGATGAGGGGCAGGTCAGTGATGAGGGGCAGGTCAGTGATGTTGGAGCAGGTCAGTGATGCTGGAGCAGGTCAGTGATGAGGGGCAGGTCAGTGATGAGGGGCAGGTCAGTGATGCTGGAGCAGGTCAGTGATGAGGGGCAGGTCAGTGATGCTGACCTGCCCCTGGTTAGGAACCAGTGGATGCAGATGGGACACGAACCCAGTCAACAAAGTACAATGAATACAGAGTCAAACGTATTTTGACTCTGAATTTATTCATTCATTCATTTTGTGAAACTTCTAATCCTGTCCAGGATTGAGGGGGAATGAAACCTACCCCAGCTAACGTGGGGTGACAGCTAACCGTATGGACAGACAAGCATTCACCCACTCTTTCACTCCTACAGGACATTTAGAGTCATCAGTTCATCTCAACTGCAGGGTTTGGTTCTGTGGGATGGAGCTGGAGAACCGGACAGAACCAGCGCAACCATAGGCAGAACTGACAAACGCCACAAGAGTCTGCTGGACCTCCGACTTTCTTCCTGTGAGCCAACAGGGCTAAAATCTGCCGATTGATTAGAATCTCAACCTATTTTCCATTTTACTTTTAAGCTAACCAAATGTGTTTACTTAAATATCCATGTTATTTTTATAAAAGTTAGTCATAAAAAGTTCTACACAACTCACAAACAAAATATTGCAATATATCAAGTTACAAAAAGTCACTGCTGTACCCAACCCTACTATACAAGAAAGACAAAAATATACAAACACATATATTGTGTGGGAAACAGTCCATGAATCCAGTGGAACCATCTCCCAACATGCAATAATCCAGTAACATGCATTAATCCAGTAACATGAAATAATCCAGTAACATGAAATAATCCGGTAACATGCATTTATCCAGTAACATGAAATAATCCAGTAACATGCAATAATCCATTAACATGCATTAATCCAGTAACATGAAATAATCCAGTAACATGCATTAATCCAGTAACATGAAATAATCCAGTAACATGCATTAATCCAGTAACATGAAATAATCCAGTAACATGCAATAATCCATTAACATGCATTAATCCAGTAACATGAAATAATCCAGTAACATGCATTAATCCAGTAACATGAAATAATCCAGTAACATGCAATAATCCAGTAACATGCATTAATCCAGTAAAATGAAATAATCCAGTAACATGCATTAATCCAGTAACATGCATAAATCCAGTAACATGCATTAATCCAGTAACATGAAATAATCCAGTAAAACGCATTAATCCAGTAACATGCATAAATCCAGTAAAACGCATTAATCCAGTAACATGCATTAATCAAGTAACATACATTAATCCAGTAACATGCATTAAAGTGAGAGGGATGTATAAAGAGGGCCAGTAATAGAGGAAGAGAGAAAAGCTCAGTGCATCATGGGAGATCCCCCAGCAGTCTGAACCTATAGCAGCATAGCTAATATCTATCTTATACCAGCCTTAATTATAAACTTTATCATAAAAGAAAGTTTTAAGCCTACTTTTAAATGTAGAGGGTCTCTGCCCCCCGAACCCAGATTGGAAGATGGTTCCACAGGAGAGGAGCCTGATAGGTGAACGTTCTGGCTCCCATTCTACTTCTGCAGACTCTTGGACTATAAGTAACCCTGCATGCTGGGAGCACAGAGTTCTGACTGGACAACATGGAACTATGAGCTCCTTCAGATACGTTGGTTCTGACCGTTAAGGGTTTTGTACGTGAGCAGAAGGATTTTGAATTTGATTCTAGATTTTACCAGGAGCCAATGAAGGGAAGTTAAGACAGGAGAGATATGTTCTCTTCTGGTTCTGGTCAGTACACGTGCAGCAGCGTTCTGGATCAGCTGGAGGGGCTTCAGAGACTTATTGGGACTACCTGCTAGTAGAGCATTACAGTAATCCAGCCTGGAAGTAACAAATGCATGAACTAACTTTTCTGCATCTTTTTGTGACAGAATGTTCTTTATTTTATAAATATTACACAGATGAAAAAAGGCAGTTCTAGAAATCTGTTTTATGTGGGGGTCAAAGGTCATATCCTGATCAAAGATAACTCCCAGGTTCCTCACAGTGGTACTGGAGGTCAATGTCATACCATCCAGAGTAGATATATCATCAGATAAATTGTTTCTAAGGTGTTTGGGTCCCAACACAATAACTTCACTTTTATCTGAAGTTAAAAGTAAAAAGTTTCAGGTCATCCAAGTCCTAATGTCTTTGAGACACGCCTCTAAGTTGGATAAATGACTAGATTCACCTGGTTTCATTGATAAGTACAGCTGTGTGTCGTCTGCATAACAGTGAAAGTTTATGGAAGTTTCCTGATAATGTTTCCTAGGGAGTAAATATAATGTGAATAATATTGGTCCAAGCACAGATCCCTGGGGAACTCCGTGGGTAACTTTGATCTGCATGGAGGATTCATTGTTAAGAGATACAAACTGAGATCTGTCACATAAATATGACTTAAACCAGTTTAATGCAGCGTCTTTGATGCCAATTAGGTTTTCAAGTCTTTGTATTAGAATTTGGTGGTCAATAGTATCAAATGCAGCACTAAGATCCAACAAAACCAGAACAGAGACCAGAGACCAGATACCAGATCAGAGACCAGATACAAGTACAGAGACCAGATAGCAGAACAGAGACCAGATACCAGATACCAGAACAGAGACCAGATACCAGAACAGAGACCAGAGGGCTTTTTAAGCAGTGGTTGGATTATGGCTATTTTAAAGGACTGTGGTACGTAGTCTTCTTCGTCATCATCATCATCATCAAACCAACCAATCAATGCTTGTTATTAAAGACAGATTGATGATTTCTAATAGAAAGTTGCTGACTAAGGGTAAACTTTCTTTAAGTAGTTTGGATGGGGGCCTAGGAGACAGGTTCTAGTTTGGATGGGGTCTATGAGACAGGTTCTGGTTGGGATGGGGTCTAGGAGAAGAGGTGGTTGTTTTGGATGAGGAAATGAGAGAAGTTAATTGTTTTACATCAGTAGGACTGAAACGATCTAGATCTGCTCCAGGTCTATCTGTTGTTTCTAAGAACATAGTCCTGGACTGTAAACTAGAACTAATAGAAGACAGGAGGTTGTGGATCTTGTCCCTAATACTTATAATTTTGTCATTAAAGAAACTCATGAAGTCATCGCTACTAAGGGTTTAGGACTACGGGACTCAATAGAACTCTAGAGCTTGGTTACAGAGCTGAACAAAAATCGTGTGTTTTTTTTATTTTCCACCGTCGCCCCAGTTGCTAGAGCGGTTGTCCACTTATTTGAAGGTCGGTGGTTCGAACCCCAGCCACTGCAGTCCACATGTCCAAGTGTCCTTGAGCAAGACACTGAACCCCAAGTTTCTCCCAATGGTTGTTCCACTGGTGAATGAATGGTTACTGCTCCTGATGAACATGTGACATAACTGTCTGAATGTTTGTGGGAATGTTTGTGTGAACGGGTGAATGCTGACTCGTGTTGTAAAAGCACTTTGAGTGGTCGAGCAGACTAGAAAAGCTCCATATAAGTACAGTCCATTTACCATTTAACAGTTCAGAGTAACGGGCCGCTCTGGCGCTGAGGACGGCTCTCCTATATGTTTTAATGCTATCTTGCCGGGCTAATAAGGACTCTACAAGTTTAGTGTGTCGCCATGTTCTTTCTAGTTTATGTGTTTGTTTGAGGTTTGGAGTCTGGTGTTTTAAACATGGAGCAGCTCTCCTCTGTTTCACACCCTTCTTTTTTAGGGGGCGATAGAGTCCAGAGTTCATCTCAGTGAGTTTACAGCCCTATCAGCAAAATAATCAATTTGCCCAGGACTGACGTTAGAGTCAGATTCTTTTAAGTCTCTTTGGTTCTCGACTCCTTAACTAGAATGCGGGGTGTATTTTCAGTGCTCTTACTTTAAAGGATTACAGTTGAAGTAAGGCTGGTCTGCATTGTGTATGTGTTCTGGCCTGTTGAAATGAATCTACCCCCTGTCCTCCTCGCCGTGTGTTTCTTAAACCAATTGTAGGACATTTTTAAATGAAAACAAAAGTCTCCAATCTTCGCTCAGTCTGTTATATGTTCTATGGTCGCTATGCTCCGGGACTTCAGGATTGTGAGCCAGCTCATCGCTCTTGCTAGCTTTAGCCACTCTACTCCCTGGGACGGAGAGAATTTATGGGTAAGTTACATGCACTCTGGGACGTGTCCTATACGGCCAGACTCTGAGCAGAGGATTCGGCCATGATGTTTGACAGAAGAAGAAGATGTCTGTATAGAATAAGAATAGAAACACATAATTGGGTTTTGCTGATCAACATAACTGGAAAACTCTGTCCTGATAACGGCAGTCGATGATCAAGCACCGCGTCGGACAGTTGTCTGTATTTTCCTTCATCTACGGGAGGTTCAGGATTTTCTGCTCCACAGGTTCCCGGTCTCCGGAAGGACTCAGCGGTTGTATTGATGACTTTCATCCCGTGGCACTGCCTCCTCTTGTAATGGAAACTGTAGAGAAGATTGTAAACGAGAAGCTTTTGGCTGCAGCTCGGACAGAATTGATTCCACTCCAGCTCGCTTATACAGCAGACGGGGTGTTGAGGGGAGGAACAGGAACCCGACTCAATATGGTCCCGGATCATCTGGATGACGCAAAGAATTTTGTACGACTGCTCTTTATTGATTACTTTTGTACTGTAACCAGCAACACGTTCTAGCTTTGTCCTTGGATTAACATGCTGGCAGGTGAACTTTCTGACATCCTCTGACTCTAGCAGCTAAAGTCACGCGTGTTTTTTCACATGTGCTTCATTCACTTATATTACATTCATATACAGACGAGAAGTCTGGATGTAAAACAAGCACCGTACTTATGTATAAAAAATCTGAGGTACTTGTACTTTGCTAGAGGATTTCCATTTAATGCTAGTTTATCTTTTATCTAAATTATTTGATGATGATAATTATAATGATAATAATAATAAATGATATTCATATAACCCCTTTATACATATATATGTCTATATATATATATAGGACGCTTTCCACATTTTGGGCAGAAAGAAAAGCAGGTACCACTTTATAAGTTATAGTGGAGATAAGTGCGGCTCATCAACACTTTTACTTTCATCAGAGGGTTTAATGTCGATACGTCTTTCACAAGAATGTTTATTGACTCTGTTTTAACTTCTTCTTTATCTGCTGGTTTGGGCTCCTCCTCTGAAAACACAGGAACAGGTTGGAGGTTTTATTGAAATGTTCAGTCAAACTGGAGGCTAATATTTGGTTGACTTCTCCTGACAGTTAGTTAGAGCCACTCAGAAGGTCCAGTGAGTCCTCTCCAACCCTCTTCATCCCTCGATCAGGATTCTCCCATCGGTCTGGGTACATTCTGCTAAGATGTTGGACTGATAGATTTGTTAGTTCATTTGTCCCGGCTGCTGTTGGACCATTAAATAATTGATTATAACTCTTGTTTCGTGTAGATTCTTTTGTCTTGCGGTGTTTGGGCTGCTTATTTGTTTGCTGTTGTCCCTGAGGGACAGGAAAGTTGATCTTAACCTGAACACAACCTTGTAGCAAAATGACAATAAAAGGTTCTCATGGAAAGGGGTATGTGAACACGGTGTTGTAAGTCATCATCCTATTTTGGATGGATTTTATTCTTTATTGATGAAAAACTTTACCCACACATGTAAGCCTACACTGTCGTCCCTCAAAAGCCCCCAATCCCCTGCATCGTAAAAGCAATCCCTCCGATTGAACTCCTCCAGTGACGATTATGCTCCATAATTAAACAAAGATATAACAATGAGAAACGTCACAGATATGCTCGTACATTTTTGAGGTTTAAGAAGTTCGGCTTCAATGGGATTTCATGGGAAGGAGGAGAAAAAGGTTTTTAGATGTTTTGATGTTTCACCATAAAACAGGAAGTTGGCACAGCTTCACCATCCATGTTGCATATAAGTCCCGCCCTTAGGTCGTCCATGTGTTGATAGGTCACTGTGGGCGATACGTGCTCTTTCTCTCTCATCATGTCAATCATCTCCTTCATCATCACCTTCTCTCTCCCTTTCTTCCTTCTCATCTTTGTCTTATTTCACTTCTTTCTCCAGAGCTGAGCTTTGATCCCTCCAAAGACTTCTGGGTCTACCTCAGGGTCTCCTCCTGGCTGGACCTGCCTGAAAAACCTCAAGAGGGAGGCGTCCTGGAGGATCCTGATCAGATGATGAACCACCTCAGCGGGTTCCTTTAGACGTGAAGGAGCAGCAGCTCCACTCTGAGCCCCTCCAGATGTCTTAGCGCCACGCCTTATCCCTAAGGCAGAGTCCGGCCCCCGATGAAAGAACATCATTTCAGCCGCTGTTACCCTGGACCTCATTCTTTGGGTCTCGACACAGAGCTCATTGAAATAGGTGAGGACTGGAATCAAGACGGACGGGTACCACACGGACGGGTATCACACCATCATTACTGAAGATGCTGCACTGAAGCTCCTGAACATCTCACGGTCCACTTACCATCACTGCAGAATAAGACACCGAGATACTTCAAGTCAATTATACACTAGAACATTCTGCTGTGGGCATGCAGGTTTACTCGTCATCTCTAGAGTCTCCAGAATAGAATGTAGAATGGGAGTCAGAGCCTTCAGTTATCAGGCTCCTCTCTTGTGGAACCATCTCCCAGTCTCACTTTCGGGGTAGGCTTTAAAGATGTCTCTTTTGATTAACCTTATCTCAAGGGCTGGATTTGGCTAGCCCTTAGCAATGCTACTATTGGTTAAGCCTGCTAGGGGATTTCCCATGATGCAGTGAGCTTCCGCCTGCCTCTCTCCCCTTCTCCATACATCCATCTACCCTTAACATGTGTTACTAACCTAACTTCTGCATGGAGTCTTTTTTCACCCTGCAGAGCTGATTCCCAGTGATACAATTATTATTATTATTACTATTATTTACAGAATTTTTCTAGAAGGTATTATAATTACTACAAAATACATTCATTTTATTCATAAAGCTGGTATTACTATCGTTGCTGGATCTCTCTATGTGACCTTCTTCGGCCTTAGTCAAGGCAGAAGGTCGCTTCCCTGAGTCGGGATCTGCTCGAGGGTGTCTGCCTGTTAGAAGGCAGTTGTTTTTCTCTCCACTCTCTTCATGTTCTTGCTCATGTGGGATCTGTGTGGGATGGAGTACATTCTAGACCTACTCGTTTTGGAAAGTGCCTTGAGATTTAGGGATTCGGTGCTGTACAAATAAAAAAATTTGAATTAAATTGAATTTGAACAGCTAGACTTCTGTAGGTTCCTGCTGGATTCAGTTTCCTGTCTGGGTTGATGACATCAGCGGAGAACCGCCGAGTTTCGACGAGCTCATTCGCTCCCTCACCCACATATACGAGCAAAGCCGCTGTGATTGGGTGAAAGAGATGCTGATCACAGCTAAACAGGTTTAATTCTCAGCAATAACTTCACTGCTTTTATTATATAAATCTCTGAAAACCATAGAGGTGTGGAACTGGAGTGCCCTCCAGTCTAACAGTTGAACTTTTCTGCTCATAAAAGAAGTCCGACACTGCATCATTTATCCGTTTCACCTCTGACCCTGCCTGCGACGCACATCCCCGATCTCTTGATTCTTGAAACTGACGATGATTGACGGCTCGGTCCCGGCTGCTTGCTGTCGTCACACGCTCACACACATGAACATGTACTCTACTTCACGCCCACCTTCAGTGGCACGGAGCTGGGGCCGGACCCTCGCAGAGACGGACAGTGCATTAGCACATGAACCTCATTCACTCAGTTGATTAAGTGAACATGCTGACGGAGGAAAGACGCAGCTCTCTGCAGGATGAGAGTGACAAAAAACACACAAGTACACAAGTACAAGAACACACAAGGATGGGATGAGACGGAGCAGCCGGGAGGGGCCTGTGTTTGTTTTGACATTGCACCAATGCACAAGGAGTGTGCGTGTGCACGTGCACGTTGTTGTTGTCTCTCGGGTTCATTCTACAGTATTAGGACTTTGAAGGGTCCGGTAGTCCTCCTCCGGAACCAAGGTTAGGGTGCAGCAAATGTCGGCGCAAAATGTTCTTTCCCGGTTCCTGATTTCAAGTTAGGACTATGTGAGTAGAGGTTCAATTAAGCGTACAGCGTGAAAGGGTTCTGGTGAAAGTCAGGAACGTCTGCAGTGAGTCATGGAGCATCATCCTGGTCCCAGCCGTCATGAGAACCGTTTCCATGGAGGTATTTTATTGCTCTGCAGTCATGTTTAGGTAGGCGCCTCGTGTCCAAGTGACTTCCACATGACTGGCAGGACCATAGGTTTCCAAGCAGAACATTGCCCACAGACTGACACTGCCTCCCCCAGCTGGTGCTCTTCCCATAATGCAACTTGGTACCATCTCTCCAACAGGGACGCAACCTGGCCATCCATGTGATGTAAAAGAAACTATGAATTATCAAACCAGACCGCCTTCCCCCATGCGCCGTGGTCCAGTTTTGATAGTGAAGGGTCCACTGTAATAATAATAATAATACATTTAATTTATAATGCACTTTACATTTGGATCAAATCTCAAGGAGATCCCTACAGGGGACAGGTGTCAGCATGGGCGCCCTGAGCATTCTGGGATTAATAAAGTATGTCATGGCATTTAATAAATATATTAATACTATACTTTTTTTTAAACCTCCAAAAACTCGCTGCGGACGCCGCAGATCCTTCATGATCATGAATCATTTTCAAATTTTATACCCACATAGAACTTATCGGGAGGAAGAACTGGAGTGATTTTGGGAAAGATAAGTTGTATAATTCTGACACTAGGGGGAGCTTTACCTCCAAAAGTTTTCTGCCCTAATTTCGAAACATTTGATCCGATTTGGACCAAATTTGGTGCCGAGGAATTCGACTCGAGGAAGTCAGTCTTGTGTTCATTATTCTTGACTCTAATAGTTTATCTTCTATCAACAGGGAAACTTTTTTTTTTTTAACCAAAAATGTTGTGAACATATCTTCACATTGAATGTGTGTTTTCTGTGCTTGTACAACACAGGGGATTGGGGACTTGGCGGGAAAATACCCTTGTTGTTGGGTCGACAGCATAGGACCAGTTTTTTTTCCTTGTTCTAAATCAGAAACAGATGAACCTTTTCACAGTTTGTGATACAATAGATCTTCTGTGGGATCACATGTGTGCTGGACCTCACAACCTTCAGCACTGATGACATTATCACCTGTAAACCAATTGTCCTTTGTTGGACCATTTTGATAGATACTAACCACTCCAGAACGTACCTGTTTCTCCCAGTGTCTGCTGGGATAGGTTCCAGTCTCCAGTGAGCCATCGGGATCAGATCATGGATGGTTGGTTGTGGTATTCATGGGTCCATTTATTCACCCATTTGGTTTGTAGTTGGTGTATTTGAGCTTTTGAAGGACCATCCCACTGATCAGCCATAACTATGAGATGTGATGTCACTGTGTTCTGACCCCTTTCTAACAGAACCAGTACTAGATTTTTAGCAGCTCCAGTAGATCTTCAGTGAGAGCAGACAACAAGGCCATCAATCCCCATGACCCTGCCACCAGTTGTCCTTCCTTGGACCATTTTGGTAGGTTCTAACTAGGGTAGACCAGGAACTCCCAACCAGACCTGCAGTTCAGGAGCCGTTCTGACCCAGATTAACAGTCAGAATGTGGCACTTGTCTAAGATGTTCATCCAACATCAACATCAAGACAAAATGTCCAGTTGCTGCCTGATATATGCTACCTGCTGACCCACCGGTCGTTGGTTAGAATGTTATGGCTGATGAGTGTAT
Organism: Lophius piscatorius; assembly: GCA_009660295.1. NCBI lineage: Eukaryota > Metazoa > Chordata > Actinopteri > Lophiiformes > Lophiidae > Lophius > Lophius piscatorius. Next base: position 22,430 of record VRLP01003733.1, on the reverse strand, counting down.
TTATATATATCCTTAAAACCATATCAAACTGTGGCACTACTTTACTTAATGATGTAAATAAAGCAGATTTGAATAGAGGGAAGAAAAGCCAGGAGGCGGGCCCACGTGAGGAGGAGACAGTGATGAACGGGTCGGTGTGCTGACGGAGCGAAACAAACAGGAAGTAGTGTGTGTGTGTTTTCTGGGTAGAACTTTGGACGGATGCAGCGGCAAAAAGCAGCAGAAAACTGTTGGTACAGCATTCACAAGTTGGGAGAGAGAGGGAGGGGACAGAGAGAGAGTGGTTTGGTAATTAGAGTGTTTTATAATTACAGAGAGTAGCAGAACCAGACGCTCCAACAAAAAGTCACAGACGACGTTTTTCTCAGGAACGAGCTGAAAGACCGGAGTCAGTCTTTCAAGTACGGGTCAGGATTTAGCTAGCCTAGCTCACCTGCCTGTCTGTACGCGGTGCCAACCGAAGGGATATTTGGTTTAGTTTAGTGTGAGATACTGTGAGGACGGTCCATGTGGGGGTGGGTGTGTTGAGGTGAGGGTGGGGAGGGCTTTGCTCAGGTGTTCTCAGTGCCTGAGTCAGCCATTTTTCGTTTGACGTCCCTTGGGCTGTGACTAATGAACACTGGCTGCAACCCGCTACGGGGGGGGGGCTGACAGCGGACCCCTTCTACACAGAACACACAAAATGAAGGCCCGTCTCGGCCCTGTCCTTTCTATATTTACACTGAACCAAACGACGGCGCCGCACCTCCACCGCTGAGTGTCACTTTAAATAGAAAATTTTTACCCTTCGGCAAAAACGGCATAATGCAGGTTTTCAAAGCAGGTTGGTGCAAGTCTGACCAGTAGTGGTCCATCAGGACCAGCAAGGCCCTCTGTGCTGGCCCAGACACGGTCAGAATCAGATAATAATGTCTTCCTAATTAAATAAACATATACTTTAAAGACTTTGTTCTAGTCTATTGACATGATTTAATGGCTCCTCCCCCTACTGCTTCCAGTGAGCTCAGAAACCCAAGGCTCTGTTCTGACAACCAGGTTCTCCACCTCTGGGCTCTGGGAGGGTTTCTGCTGCCTGTCATATTTCTTAACCAATCAGATTCAGATTTGTAACTTTGGGACTGTTCTTTGATTCACCAGGAGAGTTCAGCTTAACTGGCTTTAAGTCAGTAACACATATGAGGAAGGGGGTTTAACCCCCGAGTCCTCTGCCTCCATCCAGCGGTCCTTCCAGCCTTGACACTAATGACACCTTCCTGTTGAAACCGTAACGGGCTGGCGGTTCTGGCTTCTTCACCACTACAGATAAATACAGTTTACAGGGGGGGGCAGACCAACTCTGGTGGGGGTCTCACACTCCCTCCCTCTGTGCAATGGGGTGTCTGGATATGCTGTGGTTCAGTGAAGCACTTGGGGACATCTAGGGGCCAAAAGAGAGAACTGCAAGCAACCAAAAGCACTGCAGTTCCCCCCCGTGATATATATATATATATATATATATATATATGATGATGATGATGATAATAATAATATTCATAATTCAAACATTTTCTCCATCGCTTCCTGTCTGAAAGCGTTCCCTCTTGGTGCTATTTTTAACTTCACGACAGCACAGGGATTGTGGGTAATCACCTCGGTCGCAGAGCGGTCTGATGCGGACTGGCATGTAGGGTGCATAATGGCCTCTAGAGGTGCTGCTGAGTCCCCCTTGGAGAACTGGGTGCGAAAATTGTGACAAGGCCTGACAAGGCGCCATCTGGTTTCTGATGGTAATATAGCCGTTTAAGCCCCACCCACAGGAAGTGGGAAAGATAATCATGGAGAATGACAGGGTGGGTCTGCCTGTGAAAAAATTCATAAGGTAACATTTTATCGTAAAAAGCTCACGTCTGAATGCTGGGTCAGTTCTGTTGCGTTGGGGGCGGAGCTTTAGTTCAGGGCCCCCCTTTTTGTAGCTTCCTTTTATTGAATGGGTTGTATTATTATTATTCATAGAGTACACTACATGGGAAAAAGGGTGTTTAAAATGGTTTCCTAGAATCTGAAATTTGTCCACACACTGCACACAAAACACCACAGACAGCTACAAACACGCCACATGGGACTGAACACCAATTAAACAATTGTGGTGGGACATCACTGACAACCTCTCTCTTCTCTTGATCTCACCCATTTCAGCCATGACCCCCCTTTGCCTGTGCACCACCCACCATCCATAATAAACATGCACACCATTAATCCCTCACACATGTACTGGGATCCATAAAAAAGAAAGGAAAGGAAGAACCAGAAAGAAAGAAAGAAAATTGGAATCTGACATGCACTTACATACAGATGCATCACACACACACAACAAACAAACAAACCTACACACTTTTCTTTTTTCTTTTATTTATTTATTTCTTAATTTTTTCTAAAGTCACTCTACTTCATTAATTACATTCATTTTATTTTTCTTATGTATTTCATTTTTGCGGTGAATAGCGATGGGGTGCGGGGCCGGACTGGGTTGACTTGGCGGGGGGGAGCGGTACCCCAGGGCCCTTACACACTTTCAGTAAAACCTCCGGAAATTTATCTCTGAGTTTAACCCCTCCCTGAGGGAGCAGTGGGCGGAGCCTTTGAGAGGGCACTGAGGTTTCAGGGTTTTGCTCAAGGACCAACAGCTTGTTGCATCAGGGGCTGGGCTCCAACCCCGGTCTCCCGGTTGAGGGAGGGCCGCTCCACCCACTGAGATAAAGCCGCCCCCATTTTAAGGGGAATTCTGAGATGGTTCCATTTTTAAAGATCGCTGTGACACTTTTTTACAAATCCTTCATTGAATGTATCCTCACGTTTTCTCCCGGTTGTTGTTTGTCAGTCTGAACATCAGATCCAAGGATCCCTAGAAAGAAAGAGTGATTGGATCGGTAAAATGACAAGAGTCCAGAAGTGGAGCCGGTCGGTTCTGTACCATCAGCCCCTTCATCTGGATTCGGAATTCCTCCCCTCTAGTACTTCATGTCGGGACAGGTGGTGATGTTTGGGTCCAAAAGGAATTTGTTGGGTCTCTGTAGACAATTATATAAAGAGTTTGTTCTAGACCTGCTCTTTCTGGAAAACACCTTCACACAACAATTGTTGTGAATTGGCGCTATATAAATAAAGATTGATTGATTGATCAGTCTGGGGCAAAACCACCACAAGATGGTCCACCATCCAGTGGATGTCTGGATGGACATGACCCTTATGCTGGTTCACCAGTTCTCTGCCCGTAGACCAGGTTGTGGGTAGGTACATCCTCTGGATGTATTGATGCACATACTGTTGGTAGATGAAGGATAAATGAGAAGTTAGTTTGACAGTTAGCCTGGTTAGTCTTCCCTCATAAGCTACATAGCAACTGAGTTTTAACTTGCTTTACGCAGCTAAATCAAGTCCAAGTAAGTCATGATACCCACAACAAGCTTGGCTCATGGGCACAGGAAGTAGCCAAAGGTACCAACCTCCGCTAGGTTAACCTGGTGAAAACAAAAAAAACCCGTCTTTATTTAACATGCATTCAGACCTACAACAAACTGAGCTGGTTAACTCATTCTAGCCAAGCAGCCGCCGTCATGATGGACCTTCGTTGGCTGCAGAGACCACCCTGTAGGCATTATTCAGATGATGTCTGAGGAAGGATGGACCTGGACTAGGAGGAGCACTGGTGCTTCTGGCTACCAGTTTCTCACTTCTGTGAATTCAGCTGCTGTCCGGTATGATGACGTCATCAGAGAACCACCGTTTGGATCAAAGAGTGGTAGTGAGGTCAAGATCCGCCCCTGCTCACACTTCAGACGTCGGTGGTCTGAGGAGAGTGAGATCTCGCTGCAGTAAAACATCTGTGGCACTTTGGACAATTATTTCACTCCTAAACACACCTCAGAAAACAGACAGAGTCCAAACCTCAGGGATCTTGAAGGTCTTTTTGTCCAAAGTTCCCCAGTAGAAAAATAACCAATCTTCTAAATGATTATTTATATTTTGTATTTATAAATATATTTTTTTGTTCAGATTTTTTGATGAATTTTTTCAGCAAAACAGTAAAGGGAAAAAAAATCAAGAAATTGTTGTAGATATAAAAATCCAAATCCCTTTATTCTTTAAGTGACAAATATGCAGGAATGTGACATTTCATGAAGTTTAAACAGTTTCTAAACTTAACTGTCAAAAAAACAGCGATGGACAGCAGAGTCCGGTCAGGGTTCATCCGCTGGAACCATGTCCTGCTGGTGAGTTCCTGGTTGTAGCTGCTAGCATTCCAACGCGTGGCGTTTGTTGTTCTCTGGTACAACATGGGATTTAAAATCAATCCTGCGCTCTGCAAAATCTGCACTCTTTCGCTCCTCGTCCGTGTGTCCACTGAGGTGCCAGACGTCTCACTGAGACGACGTCTCAAAGCGCCGCGTTACAACCAGGAGCACAGGACAAGATTCCTGCAGCATCTCAGCCCGAGTGGAACACAGCCGGCATCTGAGCGGTACCAGAATCCACCGGCAACAGTTCAGAGATGATGATCCAGCTGCAGTAGCTGTACATGAATACAACATTTAAAAAAGCTTAAAAGTAAAAGAAACGAAGCACTGGTCTCCTACTGAGTCTAAACTACCAGACATAAAAACACCTATTTTATAGTTTAGCTGGATTACTCTGGTTCCCTCCAATACCTTCGGTGAGACTCACTTTATAGTCATTTTTTAACTCTATATATTTCTCTTTTAGACTTTCGGTGACGTAAACGTTTTGCATAAAGGCTCTAAATACTTAAAGTACATTTCATTTGCTGAGCATAAGGGTCAAAGCGAGAGAAGACTTTTAGACGGCGATCTGGATCATGAATCGATCGTAATATTTACTCTGATTTTGCAGTTTAAAAGAGTCAACAAGGACGTCACATGTCCTTGTTGACATCTATGGATAAGTGATATCTATGGAACAGACAATGGGACATTTCACTTGTCTCATGTAGGACAATGGTGCTCAGTCATAGAGCAGAGTGGGATCACCGAACAAACTCCGCCCACTCTCTTCAACGCTAGTCATGATTACCCAATTTGCTGTTCCCACTGAAGAGCGACCGTCTACAGGGTCAAGGCTCCTCCTCGGGACCGCTTTAATTGTTTACACTGGAAAAAAGGCTGATTTTGAATATCAAGAGACACACACAACATTACAGACCTTCCTGCGTTTGGCCTCTCGTTTACTCTGACCCGCCTCTGTCTCTACCTCCTCTGCCATCCTAGAGATGGAACAAGTCAGACCTGGCCCATCGCTACGACGCTGTGACTTGAAGCCCCGTCAGGAATGACGTCCCACAGCTGGATGGGGTAGTGAGAGGACAAGATGATCACGGATGAATGGGGACATCCGGACCTGAGAACGCCGACATGAAGCCTTTGAGCTCATCGGTGTTGTTGGCTTCCGTCCTGGTTGCTAACACAACCAAGTGGCAGCGGTAAATGTCACAATATTTGTGTAACACGAATAAACTCAGATGATCCTGTTGTGACCTTCATCCCTTATCTGTGCTCGTTTATCCTATTCAGGGTCGAGCGGCACTGGAGCCTATCCCAGCTGTCATTGGGTAAGAGGCGCGGTTCACCCTGAACGAGTCACCGGGTCACAACAGGATTGAAACAGAGGCAGCCAACCATTCACTCTTATTCGCTCCTACGGGCGATTTAGAGTCACCGGTTCCACTCCCGTCTTTGGAGTGTGGGAGACACAGGGGGACACAGAAACCCCACACAAAGGATGGAAAGAGGTGGGTTTAAACCCAGTACCGCGAGTAAAGTAAAGCACGTTCTGGTGTTCGGTGTGAAAGCAGCCCAACGCTTCATGAATACATGAGATCATTTTAAGGAATATTGATTTTCTTGTTTCTTTCTCTTTTACACCAACTTAAAAAAAAAATAATTGTATTCAGTGTAAACCATGTAAACATATTAAAAACTTGCTCATTCAACATCAGGAAGCTCCGCCCCCTGCACAAAGGCAGTTTAACCACCATACGGAAACACGTTGCCTGCAGGGATGGAGATCAGGCCACGGGAGCTCCAGGGATCTCAACGTCAGGGTTCACCACAAACATCACAGCTTATCTACTTTTACCATCTGAACAGAATGGTGCAGCACACTCCACAGGAAGTCAGCCATGCACCAGCTCACGTGGACCCAGACGCAAACAGAGAAGAGACAGGCATGTTAAAACTAGGCTTTGGCTCGTTGAGTCTGGACAGTAGTAGGCTAACTCAAGTTAGCCTTAAAAGCTAATAGGTTCAATGTTGCTAGTGCTGTCATTGGCTGCTGCCGAATGAAAGTGACCTTTATTGCTCAGGTCCAGTCACACACAGCACAATAAAGTGGCATTATCCGTCCCTGAGGAGCAGTGGGAGCATCTGGGGGTTCAGGGTCTTGCTCAAGGACTCAACAACATGTTACCACTGGGCTGCAACTGCCCAAAGAAAGCACCAATCAATCATCTAGACTTTACGTCCTAATTATTTCCCACATTTAATGTGTATCTGGTTAGCCCAGGTAATGGTTAACTGGGCATTCCTAAAAATGTCCCAGACAAATTTCCACTGCTGTTTCCGATTGAGAAGAATTCTCAATCCCTCAACCATCTATTTGGCGTGGTACAGCGCATGTTTGCATGAATCACAGTAGAGGTAGGAAAAATGACGACTGAACAGAAAGTTCTGACAGCTGGAGGGCTGGTGGCGTGTCAATCAGTATTCACCGCCCGCCTCACAGCTCGACTGCATGATCAGGGTGATTAGCGGCGCCCCCCCGAGACGCCTTTGATACTTGAAGTTGGATCCACATTTATTCCTGGAAACGTAATTGATGATGGTGATGATGATGATGATGATGATGATGATACTTTCAATGGGTTGGTTGGAAGGGGGTGTGAAGCCGAGTTGAGTTGTCCTGAATATATGGATCAATATAAGCCTTAGTCTGGTTTCAGTTCATCACCTCACCGTCTGTGTCACCTAGAGTTAATTTTTTTTAAATAACTCATAGCCCCATGTCAAAGGTCCTTATTAGTTCCTTTAAATCATATAATCCTGTCTATTCAGCCAGGTTATAGTCTACTTTGTATTCATTCATTATCAATAACTGCTTATACTGTTCAGGGTTAAGGGGCTGGAGCCTATCCCAATCCAAAACTGGGTGAGAGGCGGCCCCAGGATGAGTCACCGGTTCATCACCGACAAACAGAGACAGACGACCGCTCGCGCTTACATTCACTTTTACGGGCGTCTCAGAATCGCCATCTCGCCTCTGCTGCTAAATATGAGCCAATACTAAATACTATAAACGCTCTGCCCTATTGGAGTGGATACGGGTCGCTGGTCGGCACCAGCTCAGTCGGTACAACTCGATCCCACTCACGCCATCCAAAGAACAAAATTAGCGGGCTGATGTAAATAAAGTAATTCTAAGAAAATGATGTTTTCTTAGTCTTAAAGTACATTTAAGTCTTTGATGTCAACAATATTGTTGTTTGATGATGTCGTCTCGTCTCGGTCAGGAAATATGTTGACATCTGTCATCAAACGTCTAATAACAAAATTAACAGTGTCACAAAGGTTCTAATGCCTGAATTTACGTACGAGAGGCACCTTCTCCTTCTGGTGCAGAATGTTGCATTCCTCTTTAAAGCTTGTTTGTGCAGAAGCATCGGTAATAAATGAGACCCGGAATCGTTGTCTAAATTCAATGGTGACCAGAACCTGGAGCAGGAGATGTGTATCAGGACTGTTGAGTCAGTCTCCAGGTGATGAGGCTCCCAATAGTAAGGCCAGCTAAGAAGATGAGCACAAAGCCGTAGGGGTGAGAAGTCATCGTTGACACGTTCTGCACGGACGCTGCCGCCAGCTCCGAGAAACTGTTGATCTGTGGAGAGAGGGACGACAGAAGTCACTCTTCTGATTCAGAAAGTTCTGTTCTGTCCGCGCGTCAACTGTCTGCAGGATGTTTCACGTTGGAGCCAAAGGACGCCTTGATCAAAGGTTCTTTGCTGACCGATTCATCAGCACTAGTTAGTAGTTACGTCACCAGGCAGCACAATAAGATCAGTTTCATCTGTCTCAGGTAGCAGGAGAACTGCAGATCACTGACATGTTTCATTGTGTGTCATCTGAATAACAACAACCGTTCATGGACTGTTTCCTGACACTGTTAGCTAAAGGAAGCATATGTTCATTGGACATCATGGGTCTAAGCACAGAACACTGGGGGACTCCAGGATTAAGTTTGGAGCCGTGAGTAACAGGAGGAGGGATCCGAGGTTGTTAATAACGTCAATAGTAATATAACATTTAGCAATAGCTTATTGGGGAAATACTATACAATAATAATAATCATCATCATGATCATTTTGTAATCAGCACAAAGGTAGATGCACCCAGGTTCCTGATGGGGAACCTGGGTGCATCCATTCTTAACTTGGTGAACCTAGTCAGACATAGGTTTTTGCTTAGGAGTCTTCTGAAGAACAAACTCAAGAAAGTTATTACTAAGGTATTGGTGAATGAGGCCCATTGTCCTGCTAGAAAGGACCAACCATGGCCCATTTAAGGTCCCTGACAGGCTTTTAGGTCTTCATCCTTTATCTGCTGTTGTTTGATGGAGTCCATGGAACCATGTCTTTAACAAGATGTCCAGAACCTTTAGAAGAAAAACAGCCCCACAGCATCAGAGATCCACCACCAGACCTCACAGTGGGTATGAGGGGCTTTTTTCTCTATGGCTTTCTTTCTTGCTAGGCCACACCCACCTTAGATGTTTGTAGCCAAAAAGCTCTACTTTGGTCTCATACGACCTCTGACCTTGTTCCAGTGAAAGTCGCAGTGGTGTTTGTCGAACTGTAGCAGCGTTAGCTTGTGTGTGGACGACAGCAGAGGGTGTTTTCTTGCTACCCTCCCAAACAGCTAATGTTGGCAGCAGCGCTAACCACTGCACCACCCATGATGAGCTTAGCCAAGCTAAAGCTTATTTTAACACAGCAACTCTCATAATCCCCCACGACAGAGTTACCAGGCCACGGTCGTAAGGGTGAGGACCTCGCTCGTGGTAACATTGGTTCCGACGAAAGTAGCCTGTTTTACTCACGTTATAAATTGAAATGCTGGAGAATCGGCGTACTTCAGAAATGAGATCCTACATAGTAAGGTTTATACTCGGCTAAGACCTGTGGATCAGGAGAAGGATTTTCTAAGAAGATGTTTGATTATGGCTGTTCGTAGGCTTGTGGCTCATTGCCTGTTGTTAAAGACAGATTGATGGTTACTAACAAAGAGTTGCTGACTGAAGGTAAATCGTTTTTAAGCAGTCTAGTTGGAATGGGGTCCAGGAGAGTGGTGGTTGGTTTAGGAGAAGAAATACAAACACATTTTCATGCTAGATACCAGATTCTGGTTTGGGCGAATCCCTTGAAAGAATGGAAGAAATAAAAGCAGATCATACCCATCCTCCGTGATCCCGAATCCAGCCCAGAAGATTGTTTCGGAAAAAGACCACGGTCCGCGTCAGAATCTCAGTCACTGACTGCGGGATATGAGCCTCCACCATCTGACGGACAGACAAACACAAATACTGGCCATTCAGTTTGTGTCATTGTAGCGGCGCATGCTGCCATTAGTTGTAATAATAACAATAATAATGAGCAGCACTCTGAAAGCGGACCTTTACTTCGTCCGAGCACAAAGCTCGGTCTCACATCTACAGTCTACCCGTGCAGAAGGTGACCTGGATGTTAGCAGCACATGCTGATTTCAATGGCCACTTTTAATTCCAAACAATGTTTTAGAAACAGGGTCAAATTTTTTTATCCTATTTACAGCGTTTTTTTTTATGAACCTAGTCATATTTAACTTCCTAGGAAATATATGTGAAAATAATGGTTAAATGTTAAATATCAATGCTACGTGTAAATGTTAAATCTAAATCAAAAAGCATGTTAAATCTAAATATTAACTCTAAAGAGTAGAAACCTGGCCGAACGGAACGGGCTAATTTTGGACGTAATAAACGGAAGGCCCATTGGGTTTGGGCACGGCTGGATCAATAGTCTCTCAGATTGGGGCTGAGTCTGTAGAAATATTTAGAATAATAATATTTATGTCTTGGCTCAGGTGGGGACAGGGACAACCAGAGTCGGGTCCGGTCGCGATAGTGAAAACCCAGTGTAGCAGTAAAATGAAAGTAATGGATCTACTGTCTCTGTGTCGGCCTCTGTAACGTTTCAGTATTGGATGCGTTTTGCACGTGACATTGCAATGAGCACCTGAACGCAGCACAGCTTATCTGTTACTTTTCTAGCGTCAAATTCTAGTGTTTTAGCCAAACTTAAACCGCGAAGGACCTGAAGAAAAATTTGTCTTTGGTGAAGTTAAAAAGTACTGAAAACCACACAGGGAGCCGATAGTTTGGAGGGATTCTGGTTTAGTTCTGGATGTCGATTCTAACGAAGCAGTCTGTCAGTGGTGAGACTCCAGTTTAATTATATTTATAGATGCTGATGACAGTTTGTAATGTTTGTGTTTGATGGGCTGGAACACAAGCTAAGGGCATTGAGACCGTAGTCTCTAAAAACGGGCTCTTAAGAGAATTCAAAAACTTGCTGGGTTCAAAGCAAGATGCAGCGACATCAGAGACTGGGGGCGGGGTTTTCGTAGAAAATCACACGCACTGAGTAGCTAACGTTGCGTCTACCTGAGGAATCTAAAAACACATAACTTAACCGAGTCATTGCCAACATCCTTGAACAGTTGTGCAACCGTTCGGTCAGTCCAGAGGCAACGTTTTCTTCCTCAAGCGTTTATTTTGGTAGTTCCACTAAAAACAATGTAAATTTGCATTTTAGCTAAAAAATATAGAGTTCCGTTATAAACATTTAGGTTCCTTATTTGGATATAGAATTAATAGTTACAGTGGATGAAACATTTCAATATGGATTTAGCATATAGATAAAACGATTAGAATTAGATTTAACAAATAATTGTACATTTATATTAAATATTGATATTTATTATTTAGATTTAACATTGAGACATAACATTTCTATTTAGACATTATATTTAACATTTATAGCCCTGAAAAGCTGGGGGTATTATCGAATTGTCATTGCCGCGTCTGGCATAAATCTTTTCTGTTAACTTAAAAACTCTTTCATGGATCATTTAAAAAATTTTAAACCATTATAGACCCTAGTGTGAGGAAGGTCTATAATGGGATGATTTTGCTAAAGGTTGGTTTTATACTTACGACACTAGTGGGAGCTTTAGATTCAAAGGTTTTCGGCACAATAATGTCTCAACCATTAGTCCACATTTGGTGCATATGAGTCGACTTGAGGAGATCTATCTCATATATAGATCTTATTTTGCTAGAGGTGTGTCAATCGATCGCCATCGGGAGGACTAGTTTGATGTAATCTGCAGGATATAGAGTTTTCTTCATGAAAACCAGTTTTTTGGACATAACTTTACAGTTAATTTGAGGATCTCAATCTGGGGGATTGCCTGTACAACGCAGTGGATTGGGGACATTTGTCTGGGACGACAGCGTAGATCTAGTTTTCCTAGGAAGGTAAATATGACTAAAATCATAAATATTGTTGTAAATGTGACAGAAAAGTGACTGTAAAAATTTCTCGCTGCTTCTTAAAGATTATTTGGAGCTAAATGTGGCAAAAGGTTGATGTTAAAATAGATAGATAAGCTTCCATCTATGTGTATAGAAACATGTGGATGAAACAGAAGTAATATATGTTCATGTTGTTTTTCCATGGTTAAATTTTTGACCGGCATGTCATCGGATTCTGCCGATTCTTTTATTAAACGAGAATCAAAGAATGTTCTTCTGATTGTGAGGAGCAAAAATCCTGAAACATATTAAAACTGAATTAATAGTGAGGACCTTAAATCAAAAGCAGCAGATGTCAATCATCACAGAACAGCTCTCCTGTTTCAGAGAAGTTAAAATGCAAAATATCCGAATAGAGATTTCAAGCTGGAAAATCTAGACCTACGTTGTCGTCCCAGACAGCATGGGTATATCCCCAAAGTCCCCAATCCCCTGCGTTGTACAGGCAATCCCCCTGATTGAAATCTTCAAATTAACTGTAAAGTTATTTCCATAAAACTGTTTTTCATGAAGAACCTTACATTTGCAATGCTTACATTTCTGCTTTGTTTCACTGTGTCAGCAGAAATAGTCTGAGAACTTCTGCATCAGAGCCGTTCACTCATTTTCTGATAGATTTCTGGTAAAAATACCATATCACAGTAAAACAAAGGCTACAACAACTTCACATCTGTCCTTCCTCCTCTGCAGTCAACAGAAGCGAACACACCTTGAGAGACAGCTTTCCGGCAACATAGAAAAGAACGGCGATCCTCTCCCAGGTGATTCCGTCGTGAAACACGTTATTTGCCACTTCCCTAAATCTCTCTGCGACAGAGCCGCAGGCCGCCACCCCATCAATGGCACTGCAACAGAGACATGAGAGGAGGGACGGGTTTATAAAGCTGTTGGTAAAAAAGGTTAGTTTGGGTTCCAGTTTTTGTCTGCTTGGCTTTGGTTCAAGTGTTGAAACTCAGAAGAATGTAAGCCGGCTGAGATTCTAGTAGTCAGGCGTGGCTGGAAGAGCCAGCAGCAGCTAATAAGCAGGAGCCTCGCGGGGATCTGTGGGTCAGCACCACAGAAAGCTCATTCAAGAAATCCACTTGTGACCCTTTCATTGACGTGGCATTTCCCTCGGGACCTGCTGAGAGAAGTAGCACCTTGGGCAACAAAAATTCTGAAATGACGCTATGTGGACAAACTAGAGCCAGACGTACTACTGATCTGTGAGGGCAAAAAAGGAAAGGAGAGGAAGACATGAGATTATGGGCCGAGATGAAATATCAGCACATCATAAATGACTTGTTTGTAGAGATGATTTCGGAGTATGACAACCAACTTTTGACATAATCTGGGTCTCAAGTCTACGACAGGACGCGTCTGGGACATATCTGTGGCGGGATATGCCTAGGACATATCTGGAGGGACGTCGTTTGTTGTCTCAGTGGTATTGGTCATCATAAATTCAGTCCGCATTCGTTTCTAGGACAGGGATTGAATGGTGGGGCTTGAAGACGCGCTGGACGTCTGGTCTGTTTCTATATCATAGGCGTTACATACTAAACGAGATTTGAAGTCCACATCCTAAATACAAACAGATGTTCCGTTCCTACTGCACTGTTTGGTTTAAACGTCGCTAACAGCCAGCAGTGACATCAGTGGGATCACAGTCTGTTTGATTCCTTTACAGAATCTTATTGAGTTAAGTTACTCAAAGGTGATGTCATCATAATATGCCTATTCTTGTGAAGACAATGATGGTGCGTTGTAACTCTGTAGCCATACTTCTCAAAGTTCTACTGCCCCCTACTGGCCCACGATGTTCACGAGTGTTTGCTTGTTCTTGTGAGCCAGAATCATTTTCACAAGCGTACCCATTTGGACTTTCTCTAAACCCTAAATTGCCAGACTTTGCCGTTTAAGGAGAAAATGTGCTCATACAAACGAGACGCAGGTGCGACATCACTTCTGTATGTCGAATTCTGGTTTCAAGAGTCTCAGGAGAACCAGTGAGGGAGGTTTTCTGAGCGAGACTCACTCTTTCAGCTCCTCATCGCCTTTGACCCGGTCACCGATGATGCGGACCATTTTCGTCAGCTGGCTCACCATCTTCTTCTCCTGCGCAGTATTTTGTTCAATCATCGGGGACAGAGGCGGGATGTTTTCTGCTGGCAAGACGCTCAACTCCTCCAGGATGACCCTACAAGAGAGCAGGAGCGTAAAACACGGAACACATTCCGCTCTGTTCCTTTATCCTACTGTCCATTATGGGCTGTTTACAGCAGTCTATTGCAGCCAATGAAAGAAAAAACAATATTTACTCAGGTTGTTCTTAGAAAGTAAAAATCACTGAAAAACTTTTATTTTCTATTATTATTTAGATATGTTCATGTCATTTCTCCACATCATCTTTTTTTCAAATAAGGTTGTTTTTAACCACTCTGTTTTATTTTTTATTTTATTAGTGGGATCCGACTTTGGACATTCATTGAAGTGAAGTTAGTTGTGTTGAATTGCAGCACCAACGAGACTCCTAATCTCTCAGTGCGTGTTTTGTTCATGGTTAACATCACGGCCCTGAAGCTGAAGCATCTCCAAACCCTGGATGAAGATCTGCTGAACAAGAACAAGCTCTTCACCCTCAGCTCCCCCAGACCTTTTTAAAAGTTCTGCTGTCTCTTATCTCAATGATAAGATATTACTGTAACCCGGTGTTGTGTGATTGGTCAGCTGGTTCTCCAGGGAGCGCCTGCTTTCATTTACAGTTGAGCCTTTATGGTTGGAGCATTTCAGAAGTCAAACACTCTTCAGTCATCTTGTAGAGCTTCGCCACAACCAAGCCTTGGTGACGAGTGAAACCCCATGACCGTCAGACACGATCCTTGCTTGGACAATTTGTGCATTTATTGTCCTTCTAACAACAACAACAGAAAAATTATCCGATAAGACAACAAGCAAGTTTCACCCGTCATCAAGGAAGTGCTTACAGCGTGTGTACAACGTGTGTGTTAAGTAGTGTGTGTACAACTTGTGTGTGTACAGCGTGTGAAAAAAAACGCCCTTCTACTTTAATTTCCCTTCCTCGGTGCTTCACAAAGAAAGGAATTCTGGGGTGAATATTTATCACGACCAACAAACAGAGCATTCTGGGGAGCTGGCTCAAAATTTGACTCATCAGTCCAAAATGACTTGGACCTCCACAAGCTCATTTAAACTAAAATGAGTACTTTGAAGCGGCTGCACACAGACGTTGGGTCCAGAAACCACGATAGTGGGCCAGGTTTCACATACTCTGGTGGTTGCGTGGGTGTTCGCTGCATCTGACCCAAATAAGGAAGATCAGCTCTTCAGGTGTGACATAAGAAGTAAACAGCAATTATGTGGTCTTGGTTGCTCAACTAAAACATTCCAAAACATCTAGTTCTTTTCACATGGCGCCTGACGTTTTTTGATGTTGACCAGCGGGATAACAGAGTCGGCGATGTCACTAATAATTCACTTCCTGCACACAGTAACACCCATCTCTTTCTTTTGTGTTTGCATGTAGGGCTAATAGGGACGTTTTGATTAAAATACTATCCATAGAATTATGATTTAACTTTTCCTTGACTCAATAAGACAAAGACTGATCACACAAAAATGTGATGAAAAAGTGACACTACTTTTGGTGGAGTGTAAATAACAAGAGAAGTTGGCCTGTGACTGATGTGAGGAGGGTTTAGTTCGATGAATCGTACAAGACGATTCATGTTTAAGATGAGAAGTTTGACCTGCTCTCTTCCTGTTGAGTCAAATCCTTCTTGCGCATGAGTCACATGTAGATAACCGGTGGTGTGATTTACCCTAAATATAGCGCTTACTAAGAAAGCAAAACTAGTTTTAGGTTGGGATGCAAAAGATGCAGATTTTGGTTAGAAGTTTTACATATTTAACACTGATGACAGACAGAGTAGTCAAGGCTGTAAAACACAATTACGTAATGTTGATAACGGGCTGTTTATATAACAATTAAATATTGGAGCTCCAAAAAAAAAACAGTTAACAAGTTATTCATGTTTTCTAAGTTGTTGTTGGAACTGGTTGCTTTCGTAATGTTGAGGCGTGAACACTTTCCACACTGGTATGAATAGAGTAGAAAATTCATAACTTACTCTTGGATCAGAGCCTCCCCTATTCTCTTGTCTGTGGGGGAATGAAACCAGCATTAATAAGCATTAATTACACGTGTTATAAGTTTTTTGGGGAAAATAAACCTCTCCATGGATAAAAGTGCTTCGTTGGGCTATAAAGCTAACCCTCAACATTAAATCCCAGAAGTCGGAAAAGCGGAGAACCTGTCGTTAGCAATAGCGTCCAGCTAGCAAAGTCAAAACGAATTAAAAAGTCATGTTATCATAAACTTTTCTTAAAGTACAGCGGAACGGGCCGGGCGCCGCTGTTTACCTTTTAGAATCAAAGTTTGACATGATTAAACATCACCTGACATTCCGTTCCCATCAGGCGCCATAGCTTTTAAATTAAACCAATAAAGTTTAAACTAATTTACTCAAACTTCTAGCAACTTCCGCACTTTTGGTGAGCGGAACACTTCATCGGTCCGTCACTCAAATCAGTCGTTGTAGAAACATGTATCTATTAATAGCCCGCAGGAACAATTCTCTTCTATAAAATTCGTTTGATTCACCCTCCTAATGTTTATAAAGAGCCCGACAATTTCAGTATTTCTTCTTCTACGTGCATTAAAAGCAAACTCTCCCGTTTACATGCAGCGGTTGTCTTTCGGAACGTCTTAACAAAATTATATTCAACCCCCCTGCAGAGAAATTATATCTTATTCTGAAAGTAGTTATTACATTACTTGCAGCATTTTCTTTCTGATTAAGCGTCTTTTGAGAATCTAAGAACCAAGCGGTCCACGTAAATCTGCCTACTGTCACCAGCAAAAAAAAAACAACTACTGAAAAAATATCTCCCATTTGTTATTTCTTAGGGACATTTATTAATTTAGCATCTTTGGCGTCAGACACAACTTTTACATCTCAAAACCCTGTAGTGTCCTCAGAGAAAAAAAAAAAAAAACGGTGACTCAGTTGGTAGAGTGGTTGTCCACTTATCTGAAAGTCTGTGGTTCAGTCCCTGGCCACTGAGGTCCACTTGTCCAAGTGTCCTTTAGCAAGATACTGAACCCCAAGTTCCTCCCAATGGTTGTTCCATTGGTGAATGAATGATGGCGTGAATGGTTACTGCTCCTGATGAACATGTGACAACTTCATGTCAGCCTCTGAAGTTGTGAATGTTTGTGTAAACTTTAGTGTGATTGTTAGTATGAATGTATGTGTGCATGTTTCTGTGCATGTTTGTGTGAATGCTAGCGTGAATGTTTTTTTGAATGTTTAGATGAATGGTTGTGTTGATTCTTTTAGGAATGTTTGTGTGAAGGATTATGTGAATGGGTCAATGCTGACTCCTGTTGTAAAAATGCTTTGAGTGGTCGAGCAGACCAGAAAAGTGCTATAAGTACAATCGATATACCAGTAATTTCCTCTCATGCCTTAATATACCAAAAAATATCTACTTATCAAATAGGACTGTCTCCGGTTCTCAGGGGCCATGATTAATCCATACTCCTCACTGGCCCCTTTGACCTGTGGTGCCCTCCGGGGCTCTGGCCTTGGCCCCTCCATTGGGTAATATTACAAACAGATCTGTCAAGTAAGACACATCTTCATTAACAAATAGAAACTCAAAATCAGCCAAAACAGACAGTCGAGCAGGGCATCAAAGGGTTAGCGAACGGGTTAACAAATGTATTATGCACTCATATTCATGCATCACTGTTTCATTATTCATAATATATATATAATACCAGACTATTTCCTCTATTGAACACAAAGGCCACTTATGTAATCTCATACAACAAACATAGAATACAAAGAAATAAATACCCAAATAAATTGCTTTTGGGTTTTTGTTTCGAATTTTATATTACCAACAATCTGTGACATCTTTGATGCTATGGGTCAAAACCACAAAACTGTATAATATAACGGGGCGGCTGTAGCTCAGTGATTAGAGTGGCCGTCTCCCCCCCGGAAGATCGGAGGGTTGCCTGCTCAAGTCCCACCAGGGTCCACTTGTCAAATTGCGTGTTTCCACGGCGCGGTACGGTACGGTCCGCAATTCACTGGGTTTCCATCACACTTAGGTCCAGAACAACAGCCTTCCTTAGGGGTGCCAAAGATACGGGTACAGTACCATTTTCTATTTTACCATTATTTAGCACTTTGAGATTTGATCCAAATTTAAAGTGCATTATAAATTAAATGTATTATTATTATTATTATTATTTTCTGGCCCCCTTCCGTAGGGGTGCCAAAGGAAAATGGTCCTGTACGGGTAGACCGGCCACACCCACCACTGTCTGTTGATTGGACGACGGAAAAACGCACATCCTGTGGAAGTGGAGACATTTTATTTGAAATCGCAATCTACCCCGAAGAGTTTAAACAAGAAGATGCCAGCAACGAACAGCCAGCTACGGTCAGCTCTGGAGGTGAAGACCCTCTTGAGGCGAACAGGGGAAGGGAAGGAGGGCTAGACTCGTCCGCCGCACTGCTGGAGTCCAACGGTAAGTTTTCCTAGGCGTTGGCTTTGTGTACATCGTAGTTACTATTGGTAACTAAAGGGGTTCTTAAATAGTTGTGAAAAAAGTATACAAAACGTACATAATCTCTGAGATCAGTGCACAACTTCTTTATTTGTTAGGTTGAAGGATATGCTAGGATAGTTAGCATACCATTGTTTACTAGCTGACGCTAACAAGAAGCTACTATTCTGATCTTTAATTGTTATCTTGAACGGTATTCTTGTAGTTTGTGTAACAAACTCGTTATTTGTGCATCTTTTCAGTTGAAGATACAAGCTCACATCTTCACGTAGGGAGGTGCGACGACGAGTCTTCCTCTTTCCCTGACGAGAGCCCTTCCTCGCCGAGTAGATCCAGTTCTTTTCTGATGGCATCTTCCCCGACCCCCTCAGAAAAGACTGCTAACCGGGGTCAACCCATCGGTAAGACAGGACAACCAGAGTGGAAGTTATCACTAGATTGTGTATATATTAATATTATATTTAGTATATAGCTAGCTATGCCTAAAGAATCACTTCTCGAGACTTTGGGGCTCCGTAGAACAGGGTTACCTACCCTCAAATAGAACCTATGCAGCAAATTCAACTTTTAAACATTCACTACATTCTGTTTACTGTTGATTCCAGCTCAACACGCAAGCCTATGTATATCCATCTTTTTACCCCTACACCCCTACATAAGACCCACTATTCTGCTCTTTTGTTTATTCTAGGTAGGAGGAAAAGGCTGCAGCCAGATCTGAGCACGGTCCTGGGGGAGATGCAGGCAGCCGACGAGGGGCTGTTATAAAGGATGGACGAGCAACGTGAGCAGCAACTTCAGGCGATGGCCGAGGACGCCCATGAGGCAAGGTGCCAGGAGGCAGAACTCGCTCAGCAGCATATGGAGCAGTCGGCAGCCTTCAACCAGGCCTTCCTTGGCATTTGGAGGGGGGTTGCATGTATGGTGTGATGTTAGGAATCATTTGCAGTGAAAGTAGTTACATTTTAGCATGGAGAACATGGGCAGGTTCAAAAACCAGGTCTGCAGATATATAACCAACAGTGCACAGACACCCCCAGTTAACTATGAATACTCATACTAAGTAGTGGATACTGATAAATAGTTGATATTCAAAGGTTGTACTTGACGCTGAATTATGATTTTAAAAGTGCATGGAAAACATGCACAGCCTGACTTCTTGTTGAGAAGAACTGCCAAAAAACGAGCAGCAAGAAACCAGCAGTTGTCTGTTGTATCGCGTTCGTTGTGGTCGCACCGGTATGACGCGCTACTTATCTCGCTGACACTGCTGTCGGCATTTGGCATAAACCCCGCCCATCAGGTGAGGGTAAGGTTGGCAATGGAAATGCTCGCAAGGCCATGCTATTCCAAACCGTGCCGTACCACGCAGTGGAAACACGCCTATAGGGTCCTTGTGGAGTGAAGAAAGAGGCAGAACGGAGACCATCAAGCATGAAGCTGAAATGGCCGAGCAGCCGCAGCATCACTTTAAGGTTGAGATGGAGTGAAAGAAGTCAGAGGACTGTAGACCAGATGATGGTCAACGGGTGGCAGCAGATCCAGCTGACCGATCTGACTGAGTCCATCCCTCTATCACTTCACCAGGATCAAAGTCGCCACATCGGACTCTATTCTGTTGTGAATGAGACCCAACACATAATCAATATAACGTGACAATCCCTCTTAATAGTCTCAAATAAACAGCATTTTGAAGGCTTAGTATTTAGAAGAAGTGAAAACATGCTTTATTTCATCTTCATACAATTAAAACAAAATCATAGCCGTGTGATTGAATGATATCCTCCTCGCTGAGTCGTTCAACCGCAAACATAATACCTCATCACTTCAAACACGTTTGAATTACGATGTTCTTTTGCAGTAGGGAATGATAAGTTAAACGAAAATAGTTGATGAAATTTATGAATAAAAATTAAAACTAAAAAATTTCGAACTGCCAACAAAAAGACCAATCAGTTATAAATGAGAACTTCAACGTCTAACTGGATCTGAGTCAGGAACCTTTTTCCATGATGGAGCTTCTTGAGATGTTTTGTGTTTTATTTTGTGTGGTTTCCCTGGAAACATGTTTCATGTTCTCATTAAATGCTATAAATATCCAAACCATGATTAGAAGCAGTAAATTTGACTTTTTGATTTCAAAATTTTATTTCTTTACTTTTACATCAAAATATGATTGAAGGTGACTTTGAGGGTCTTCATCCTCCCTGTATACAAAACCATAATACGACTCTACCCCGGCCGGCTCAGCGCTCCGATGGGTCATCACTGGATTCTAGCGTCTAACTAATGTAAGATCTTGTGTGGAAGTAAAAATAATGTTGATGTCAGAAAGGGTCCGTCGCAGGAAACCAACCAGCAGGACCCCCAACAGTTCGTGTCAGCTCACTCTAGCTGAAGAGATCTGACGCCACACTGATGGAGTCCAACCCAAATTAAACATCTACTGGATGTTAATGACAAGCCGGTTGGGTTTTTGACATTAAGGTGTTTTCTTTTCCTGTTTGGGTCATGGGTCACTCCTGTCTGGCTGACCAAAGAACGCATCACACACTGATGGGTTTGTGGGGGTTATGTGGTCTTCAGATGATTCTTGATTGTGCTCACTTTAACTGCTGATGATTGCCAATGACTTTATTCTCTAAATCCATGTTGGGCTCCACGGCATCATTCCATGTATCTTTGTTAACTACAGATTCAAACAGGTTTGTGCCTACGAATGGCTCACATCTGGGTTTATTGACCCTGATCGTCATTTTATGAGAAGGTTCGATTGAGAATGTGAGACATCATGAAGGTAATTGATAGGGGTGTAACGATTCATCGACCCATATCGGTGTATTTGTTTGTGGAACAACAATCCAATAAAATTGATGGAAAGTCAAAACACTGATATATATCGTAATTTTTTAAGATACGCCTTTATATTGAAATTACTACCGGTGCACACCTGCAGTGTTTCCTGTACACAGGCTCCTCCCCTATCAGCACACAGACCTATGGACCAATGGGAACAGCCAGAGGCAGCGGTGTAATTTTGTCCTTTTATTCAGCTCTCCTTGAACGTTAACATTCACTTTGGCGGATAACCCATTCTTTAATGAGAAATAAAGGCTTCCAGGTTCAGTCTGAATGTTTACTGGCTCACAACAATGTGAAAAATAATTAGAGCCTGGTCAGTTAGCTTAATGCTAACCTATAGGGGCAATTGCCGCATAAATGCTAACATGGTTAGCATTGACAGCGCGACCATAGTCAAACAATAAATGAGTTTGTACAAATGAATTATTTCACCAATCATATATTTGTCAGTTCAAATTCAAGAAATGTTTGTTATTGAGATGCTGAGTTCTAACATAACACAAATTATTCAATGCAAAAAATATATTGTTCAGAAGAAAATTATTATGAGCTTGTTGTTGATGTTTTCTTCTGTAGGATTTAAAATGTTCATAGTTTAATACCGCCAAACCACTGATACCAGCACCGATCAGAACCATGTAAATACAATGTCATGAAAGAAAAATGTAGACAGTTACGTTCATAGTTTAATGTAATCATGAGTCCTTAATGTTAACTGTTAAGAAAAAAACTTGTATCTAAACATGAAAAATGTGTCACTTTACAGAGAAACAGGTAATCTCATGGCCCAAAGTCTCAGGTTTTGACTTCATTAAACACTTAATTCTGAAAGACATGACCTTCTCATGGGAAGCCACCCCAGAAAGCAAGAATTTAACAGCCTACAAGTTTGTGTCCAGCGGGTTAGGTAAGGAGGTTTGGTCCAACAAAAGCTTACATTCGTTTGTTCGGATATCTGAAGAAGTTTGGAACATGTTCCAGCTCTTGAAGGTTGAATACGATGCAACCGGACTTCTTGTTACAACTCGAAGGGATGAAGGAGGATCTACACAAACAACGAGCATACACCCAAAGAAATCTAGAAAAGGTAAAATCCCATGGTGGGTCGTTCCTCTCTTCTGTTTTTTTCCAGAAACCGGTTTCGGTTTCAGTGGACGCCTCCATCAAAGGCGTGGTAGGTGAAGGGTTCCAGCACTGGGGTGCAGGTCTCTTCAGTCAGGCAGGCCATCCTGTTGTTCTCACAGCT